>JALLOV010000108.1:0-13989 GCA_036939655.1 Thalassiosira allenii | reverse complement strand
TGTTGAACTCACTGTTATCGCCAGATAATGACATGCAATATTCGCGCTATTTCTCGCTATCGTGCATATGTTCGAGCAGTTTCATCAAAGAATGCACTGAAACTTTGAGAGAGCAAAGCTTTATCTTGCCTTTTTCGTTATCAACACCTTCATCATACTTTTGACGTACGCAATTCTCGATATGTACCTTTCGCATTCTTTGAGCAAAGACGTGCTCTATCGACACAGTAAAAAGATTCATGACCATACGCGAGTAATCTGACATATAATTTCAATAATTCGCTATCTTTTGCATTATGTACAAGCTCGTTATCATAGGTACGCACAGATAATGGTACATTCCCAGTCTCGGTCAGTCCATGTAGGCCACGTCGTACGCGCTGGCGGCCTCCATGCTCGCCTCCCTCGACACCTTCAGCTTCAGCATCGCATTGCTCTGGCACTCCTTGACTTTATCGTTCACCTGCATCGCTTGCGCGCTATTCTCACCACGGCACTGCGGCAATACCTGTCTGGCGTGGGCGAACGCGGCCTCCATCTCCTTGAAGGCCGCCGTGGCCTCGTCCATGGCGATGGACGCCACCTTCTGCTTGAACGCCGCGTTGGACCGGGGGGTGATCGGAGGCGGCTTGTTCACTGCCGGTCGTTGTTTGCTCATGGTACCAAGAGGCGATAGAATGTTCACCGCCGGCCGTTTGTTCGTGGTGCCAAGAGGCGACAGAATGGGAGCTTCCTGGTCTAGCTGGAAGTCTGAGACGGGGTGGAAACAGGGCTGGCATAAATCACCAGCATCGTTGCCAGTGTTGCGGCCACTATCTTGATCGAAAAAACTTGCATTGTTGGGCTCGTTGCCGTGGTTTAGGGGCAGGGGCTCGACGTCGAACGTGCTGTCGAAGATGTCTCTCATGCTCATGAAGGCGGAACTGGAGGAGTTGTTATCCACCTTTGCCATGTTGGCGACTTGATTCTCGAGCACGTCAAATGCACCATTCCCAGGCGCCGCATATTGCATAGAAGGGTCCCCCTCGAACAGTTGAGGCGCAAATAGAGCGGGCGGCATCTTGCCGGGAGAGCAATGAGAGGCCGTCAGCACGACGTTCCTGTTGTGCGTCGGCGAGGGCGAGACGGTCTTGACGATCTCGGTGGGCTTCTTGGTGGGCGTGGACGGGCTCGCGGAACATCTCTTCTTGCCGGCCGACCCTTCGCTCATGACGCTTGAACGGCGCTTCTTTACGGCCACCTTGATGTCGCCCTTCTCCATCATGGGCTTCAATATTCTGGTCCTTGCATTATTGAACCCTGCGCGCAGAAACTTGTGGTATGAGTTCATATCCATTTCTTATTCTGCATCAACGACCAAGAAGTAGTGACTTACAATGCTTCAGCTGGCTCTTGTCCAACCCCGTCCGCTCCATCAGGTACTCCGTCTCCCGCTGGTTGGGGTAGGGATGTCCGACGTGCTCAGGACTGAGAAGCCACTCCCTGAGGAACGCCACGGTCTCGGGCTTGAGCTGCGGACGCTTCGCAGGACGATGCTCCTCGGCTCCGTCGAAGAGACCGAAGTAGGAGTCGTCATATTCTCCGTTCGACGTCTTGGAGGCAGAGAGAGGGCGGAGGACCAGGCCGTTGCACGTCCCGCCGCCCTTGTTGCAGTGGTACGAGACGGCCTCAGGGGTGGCGCGGAGGTATTGAGCGCACTCCTTCTGGGTGCGGAAGCGCGCGATGACATGATCGTCGCGAAGGACCTCCACGGCCTTGTCGGTCTTCTGCCTTCTGGGCTTGGCCTTCTGGCACTTCTCGGGGCCGGCGTACCAGTCCGGAAGGGCGCCGTCGAGGTAGGCGATGCCCTCGTCGGCCTGGAAGACGTTGCGGTCCGGGAGAGGCGACATGCCGTCCATGACGGGGCTCGGCGAACTCGGGGAGCTTGTGCTTGGAATCATGGCCTGCTGGTGTGCGTTAGTTGAAATGAACAGCTTCCCAAACGTTGAATAATGAGCTTGCAGGAGGAGCTAGGGTTCAGAGTTGGGAAGGGTCGGGTGAAGTTGCAACCTCGAAAAAAAATATGGGAAAAAAGTGAGACGATGGCGGTGCGGTACCACGAACAGTACCACGGGAACGTGAAGGGCCAGTCCTTGAAAGTGTCCGTTTTGTCGGGGCAACTGAACTCTCCCGGTACCAACCCGACAAGCTTTCCACTACCGTTTGGGACATGACCAGAGGAGTCATAACTCGTGGCAACACCCAGGTTTACAGGTCATATCCCAGCATGTCGGGGAAGAAATGCGAATTAATTAGAGCCCGACGGACTTGTGATTACCAAGCATATGGGCACGAAATGATACACATAGAAGCTAGGCACTGCCTCTTAGGAAAGACATTTTGATCTGAATTCGATAAACACAATTGCCCGGATGATACACATCATTGCCCATCATGACCCGGGTTAGCGGGGCAATGCACTTGGCTGGGCAACAATGTCAGGACGGACGTGGGGGTGCGAACTCCAAGGCAGCCTTCCCAAGCCGCCCAATTCAAAACTTCGCATTGATAATGATAGAGACCGTCTCAACACCGTCTTTGTCTTCCGCTTCCGACACATTCCGGGTCACAAGAACGAATGATCGCGGGCTGCTCTTTCACACATTCATAAGCCACTTGGCTGATTGGGCAGTTGATTGACGGTGCCACAATGCAGAAGGTGACGGTAGAACACATAGTGAACCTCGACAACTTGAAAAGTGAAACACATGACAATCTGCTTTATTTTTTCTCCATTGCATGATTGCCAGGGATTGCAACAATCGTGAAATTTGGAGGGGCCCAAGCTGATCTCTGCTCTCCAATAAGCAAGGGCTGCCTGTGAACCCCAGGTATGGTACCAAACTTGATGGGGCAACTCCAGAGATAAGATATCATACAGAAGGAGCAGGCAGTGGGTTGCAAACACATGATCTGCGGAGTAAATGGAAAGGTGAATCACATTGACTTGATGTGAGCTTGTCAGTGAGATCAAGCAGAAAGAGAGATAGTGCAAACCTTAAAATGCATCATGGACCTATAGTAAGGGTGTGAGGACTTAATCAAGTCCCGTGACTAAGATCGCACCGTGATATCAAGCAGAATCATCAACATTTTCATTTGAGAGTACAAGTAGTACAAGCAGGCAAACTCTGCTTCTTTCTTGTAGTCCCATGGTACAAGTCGATAAGGAGCATGGTTCTCGGCAATGGCTATGGCTATCAAAAAAATCTCAACGAAAATGAAGAAACATAGTCTGGATAAAAGGACTGCATTTGAATTTGTGCGCACATGACAGTATTATGATTTGAACATCCATGTCTCTATCAATCCCACAGCCTACACAGGTCAATATTCTTCTGCAGAGAGCAAGGTCAAAGTGAGGAGCAGGTGGCATCATCATAAACATGGATAACTACACAAACACAAACATTGTACCATTGTACCATTGCACATAGCAGCTCAATGAGCAGGCAGTATAGATATTGTGAGAGCGATTGTTGGAATGGTTTTCGTTCTCATGTTGTGTTCATTAAGCCTGGGTGTAAGCCTTCGATGTCTTCCAATTGCTAATATGCCCCCCAATAATGATCTTTTGCATCACTCTAGCCATCAAATCATGGTCTGTTCAACTGAAGTCAAGTGAAAGTATGTTTAGTCGTCTCCCACTGCCATTTGAGATTAAGCTGCTTGTGGCATTAGAGATTAAGCTGGTTCAGAGAGCCTTCCCGGCTTAATCTTCAGAGCTTGTTGAAGTACTGTAAGCTAAGATGTTAATTCCGGAGGAACAGGAACGCTGCCAGCCCAAGGAACTGGAGCGTATTCCGTTCCGTTCCGCGGAAACCGGAATTTCCGGGAGGAACTACACACTTTCCGGTCATTTGTTACAGCGGAATCAGTACATATACCCGGAATTCCGCCGGAATTGTCCGGAAATCCTGCCTTTTTACTGAAGCGGCAAACTGCGGCCCGCGGCTACTTAGCAACCAATCCCACCAAATAAACGAATCAATCAAGCCCCCGCCCATTGATGTCGATATTTCCCACCTTCTCCGCGGCCGAATCAGTCCCCGCCGCGTGGCATTCATCGCCCGCGCCCTCCTCTACCCGGTGTGCAAAAATCGCCGCTAAAATCGGTCGCTGTCTGGGCGCTGGCGGCCGTCATCAGGGCCATGTCAGCCGATTCCGTTGCCAACGCGGCCAAAAATGCCGTTGCCGTCCGTTGCTCTCATGAACGGGGGCCCGTTCGCTGCAGGGCGTGATCTCCTTGCTCGGCGGTCCTCCATATCGTCCTCGCCAAAGGGGCACTGGAGGGCGTCGTTGTCGCCGCGGACGAGATGGGGAACGGCGTCATCACCACGGAGTTGGAGCAGACGTGTTGGTAGTAGCAGGTAGCATCATCTGCATATCCCATGCACATTATTTTGTGCACGGTGGTATATCTGGGATCTCCCGCGCTGTCGATTGAGGGATTTTCAGACGAGAGGGCGTGCCGGGGTTGGTCGAGGGGGTATATCCCGAGGAACACGCCGGCGTCCGGATTTAGCGTGAGGGAGACCGAGGGAGCTTTTCGGATCCAACATCATGAGGGATGGCGCGGATTGATATCGAGGGGAAGCGTCGTCATAGGGGAACTCGAACGCGTCGAGTGTGGGGAAGTCGTTCGTGTCGAGCGTGGGGGACTCGAACGTGGCGGACTCGCCGGCGTCGAGCGTGGGGAATTCGAACGTGACGGACTCGCCGGCGTCGAGCGTGGACGACTGCAACGTGACGGACTCGCCGGCGTCGAGCGTGGGGAACTCGAACGTGACGGACGCGCCGGCGTCGAGCGTGGGCGACTGCAACGTGACGGACTCGCCGGCGTCGATCGAGGGGAACTGGAACGTGACGGAGGTGACGAGGGCAACCAATCCACTGGCCAGGTCGCTCCTGATCACAAAACGAAACAATCGCCGTCACCCATACAAGAGTCCAAGTAGTTCATAATTCATAATGCTATTGTCTTTCATTCTCAATACAAATTAATTTAATAGAAATCTACCCCGCATTTTCTTAGTACCCCCTCTCTCTTTGGTAATCAATCGTCATCAGACGATTCACTGTCTGCCGCCCCCTCTTTTTCATAAACATGAATATCCGGGTCAGGATTGTTTTTGTAATACTCCACAATCAGGTCAAACAACTCCTCATTCCTTCCCCAGTAATCCCACAGATCGTCGTCCTGCTCGTCTGGCTTCTCGTCCATATCGAACCCATCAACAGTTCCAAGAACAAAGTAACCATTGTTACTGCCTTTCTCACGGCGATAGTACATCCTTTTCGGATGCGCTGTTGTGAGTCTGTCCCCTTTGTCGGGGTCTCTCCACTTGAGCCCGCCATACTTCTTCACAACCCTTGCTTCGAACACCGGGTCCTCCTTCTTGAGAACGATATCTTCCCAGCCCTCCAGCCACGCGCGAAAGACCCTTTGTGGTTTCTTCGTTCCCGCTAGAACCTTGGTGTCGATACCGTACTTGTCCAACTTCAGAGTTTCGAAATCAGCTTCGTCCCACAACCTACCCGCCCTGGCTTCCCTCTCACGGCGACGGGCTGCTCGGTTAGCACAGTGATGACCAACGATCGTCGTCATTCTTTTAGTGCGCTCTGGGAGGGTCTTATTGCGTGATGGCGTCTTGATTTTCTTGACGTCTTTCCACGACCGCTCGGCGGAACCAATTCCCAATATCTTCGAACATACTATGCAAGCCAATTTACCAAGCACATCAGTATACTTGAGAGAGTAGCGCTCGTGCCATTGGTACGCGATGCAATCGGGGTCCTCCGCGAGAATCCAAATGTGAGACTTGTTGAAAGTGCCAGTGCGATTCTGGAAAGCCTTAAGCTCGTCCATGAGTAGCTTAGACAACTCGGCCTTTGCAACATCGCGTTCGCGACCAACAGTAGTGGCCGGAAGGAATAACTTGAAGAGGAGCCTCTCTAGTGCATCGTAATCTTCTGAGGTAGAATTTGCCTTCGCATCTGCCATGATAGTTGGATTTGGCGACAGAAGCCAGCCTGCTCGAGCATAATCAGTGACAAGACGGAGTCGGCGCTTTTCCCAGGCATGCTTCGTCTTCGATGTGAATGTCTCAAAATAATCATCGCCTTCGACGCTCTCTTCAGAAGAGCAGGAGAGTCCATCGTTGATTTCAATTTCTTCAGCATCATCATCGGCATCGGAGACATCGCTTTCCTTGGACGAATCATCATCGTCGCCAGCATCATCTCCGGCAGCTTCAGTGTCGTCACTTACTTTGACTAATTATTGCCAAGAAGTCTTGAGTGGCAAGGGCTTCGTACGACTTCTCGACTTCTGGGAGGTACTTGTCGAGCATCTCATCGGCTCTTCGCACGTAGAAGTACAACTTGTCCATGGCTGGGATCTTCATATCCGCAAGCCGTAGCACCCTCATCACTGGATAGAATGCACGGCACACAACGAAAATGTGGTGCCATAATTCTTCCTTCTGCAGGATAGCACAGAACTCTCTCTCGAGATTCAATTTGCGAAACTCTTTGGATATGGAAACTGTGACTAGGGTGTCCCTCAAACGGAGTAGACGAAGAGCTGCCATCATCTCTACTGCCATCCTCGTCACAACGGGCTTGATGAAAGAGAGCGGAATATTGTCGTTGTCTGCCTTGGACTGCTTCTTGAACATTGCACTTGCAGCATGCCTCACGCTTCCAAAAATATTACGAAGGCGCCTGCCGATAGTGGCAATCAGCTTACACTCTGGAAACTCAAATACATCGCCGAAGAACAAAGAAGCAACGTACTCTGCGCCATGAATGCATGTCAAACGATGAAAATGAATGGACAAAATTTTCCCGGCCTTCTGAACATTAGTTGCCCCGTCGAAAGCCACAAGATCGATGATCTTCTTCTGAGGATCCCGCTCTTCCATGTGAGGAAGGAACAAGTTCGCGATGTATGGTGCATCCTTTTTGTTGCCCTTGGCAACGTGTCCTGTGCAGTCAGCAACATCAATCAGTGCTGCAGTATTGTGCACTCCGGATGCCATTATGTTAATAAGAGGCACAGTTGTGATGGTTGCACCATCTCCATAGAACGTAAGTCCAAACACGTTGGCGTCCCTGTCCAGCTCGTTCGAAATCGTTTCCCTCACGGTCTCGTAGTTCGTATCACAGAGGCGTCCGGCAATCAGCTGCCTCGACGGAAGCTTGTACGAAAGAGGCACATGCCGTGCTCGGTCGATGACGATCTTGAGCTTCGGGCAGTTTCCCAGCGAAGGAGGGAGAGCATTGCTTAGAAGGAAGTCTGCAACTGCGACATCCATCGCCGCCACCCCGTCTGCGCCAGGTTTAGTCGTAATAAGCTGAGACTGGACCATGCCCTTGGCCTTCTTCGGTGCTTTAGATTTCACGATGGCTTGCGCCGTTGCAGGCGTCGGACCTGTCATATCAACAGTAACGCTTTCCTGCCTACTCGGCGGTCTCTTGCGTGTAGAGGGCATGACTTCACTATATTTTGCGACTGTAGACTCTTGCTGTTCTTGGATGTCGTTCACTTCCTGCTGCTTCGACTTCGTCCTCTGAGTTTTATTTTTTGTGATCATATCAAAATAATCTCCGTAGAGCTTCTTATACTGTGGCTCCATGATTACAGGACAAATCCTGATGTCACCTCCTCTCTTCTGAGCAGCGTGCCAGGCCATCTTGTTCGCGTTGCGCGCTGCTACCATGCCGCAGTGATCGCACTTCATCTTAAGCTTCCCCGTGTTAGGATCGATGGTCCTGTGAATCTTATCACTACCCCATATCTCGCTCAGGGGCAGGAGGTCGTCCTCCGTGATCCCATCGTCGTCCGCGTCCGCGGCGGGCGAGACCACGGCCTCCTCGGCCATGGTGCACGATCTGATTATTATGGAAGCCCATCGTGGCGTGGTGGTGCCGAGATACGATAGCGCTATTGCACTGCGGAGGGCGCGCGCGATCAGCAAATTTCACGAGTTCCTACGTAGGTACATACCAGAAGGGGAGGTTCCGCTTGCTGTTCCGACGGATCGGATTTGGTGTTTCGGGAACAGATAGCCGGAATCGGAGCGAATTCCGCGGAATTCCGGAATTCCGGACCGGAATTAACATCTTAGGTATCGAGGCGGGCAACGTTGCGACGAAGGAGGGCCTTCATCCTCTTGGACAGATTCATGTGCTTCGTCTTCTCTACCTTCTGCTGATCCTTTGTGAGGATCTTCTGGAAGATACAGATATTGATGATGGCGTCCTCGATGGAATCCACCCCGAGCCAGTGATTGGGCGGCTTGAGGCACTGCTGCTTGTTGCGCGGCCTCAGCACGGCATGCTCCATCATAGACTTGTGGTGTTTGAAGTCGACCTTGCGGGACAGGAAGTTCATGTTCCGGGAGTAGTGCCTACCCGTCCCGCCGATAATCCCTTTGGCTTTCCCAAGCGTCTCCTCGCTGTGTTCCGGCCAGTGGTGGGAAGGCAGCTCCTGATCCACGGGAGGCGTCACGGTCCGAGGAGAGCCAACGGGAGGGAGCGGCGGGAGTGCTGGAGCTTGGGCGATGGGCACGAACGAGTCATTTCCGGTACAAGCACCGGCACTGATGTCATTTCCCCCGCCCGGCTCACAAGCATCAGAGCAAATGACGAACACCCGGATGTTGTAGTTGTCACTGCCATCGGCGTTCCGCTGACGGCAGATCAGGCAGACGTTCTGTCGACACAATACGCAGAAGTGATTCTTATCCGCCTGGACCGTACACCCCGGGCCGGGGCACTGGGTCCGGCCATCGACGCGGAGAAGATCCAGCTCCTTGCGGAGGTCCGGCGTCAGTGCCTCGTCGGCCCTCGCCGGGTCCGTCGGCCACGACGCCATCGTCAATGCCGCGCCGCCGCCGTCGAACTGTGAGATAGGCAAAAGATCTCCCGTAGGATTAGTATTAATTCCTACGTAGTTTCGGCCCTCGGAATAGACTAACTTTGGAAAACGTGGAAAATTTGTACCGGGCTACGCGGGATAACCAAGCTACGACAACTCAACGTAAAAAAGTACGATCGGCGATGAATTTCCATCGATTGATTCATCGCTTCCGTCGTCGTTGTCCAGCTTGATCGATTGCCGCCCGCCGCCCAAGCCCTTGCCCCAGATATCTCCCCCTTCACGGAGTCTTCGTCGCTGTCGTGGTTGGGCGTCGAAGACGGCGCAGTCGGCGCCATCGTCTTCGCGGCAACCCCGGCCTACGCTTATCGTCATTGGTGGAATGGGAAACTCTCGTCGTCATGTCCATGGCCGCAACTTCTTCCTCCGGCTTTAGACCGCTCTCCTCCTCCTGTCCCGCGTCGACGACGTCGTGATGACGCCGTTTCTACCGTCTTCGCGTCGCTTCGGCGCGATGAACACCACCGGACTCCGGGCATCGTCGACCTCCAACTCCAATTCGTCATCGCCCAGGCCCGGGCTCCTCCGACTGCCGGGCGTTTTCCTTCCGATCAGCATTGAGCGGGACGGGCGCATTCAGGAGATTTGGGAGATGGGGGGCGGGCAGGAGTGATTGTCGGTTCGAGGGGGAGAAGCACCGCACGAAAGTCGGCCCGGTACAGATGGTACGACTCGAGGTCGCAGGGGAGGGACGAGGGGAAGTCGAGCACCACGTTGGAGAGGAGGTGGAGGGGATTCAATGTGACAATCAGCCACAGTCGGAGAACGTCTTGTGTCGGCAGTCGACAGCGGCGCCGGGGTAGTATAAGTACTACGCGGCCGAGATGACGCCGGAGTACCTCGTCACCTCGTTCCGGTCGATAGAGTACTTCACGGTCGAGTAGTCGGAGGTCTACACGGCCGAGATGGCGCCGTAGTTTCTTGTCGCCTCGTTCTTGGTCGAGGCGCAGGAGTACCCTCGGCGAAGGGTCGGAGTTGTACGCGGCCGAGATGGCGCCGGAGCGAGCACCCGTCGCCTCGTTCTTGGTCGGGGCGCCCGAGTACTTCTAGACCGAGGCACCGGAGTACTTCGCGGCCGAGATGGCGCCGGAGTTTTTCGTCGCCTCGTTCTTGGTCGAGGCGCGGGAATAGGTCTCGGCCGAGGCGGCGTAGTACTTCGAGGTCGAGGGGACGAAGTTCTACGCGCTGCAGTCCTTCGGACATTCAAGAACGCCGAGCCGCAGGACGGAAAGTACGGCGCCGCGAGGAGAAGTCGAAGGAGGTCGAGGCGCAGGGGAATGTCAGTCTGGGAGCGAGAGGTCCAAACAAGAAAAAGGTAATGAAAAATACAGAATTAAGCTGAAAAACATATTGATCATTCTCAAGCCGAAAATCGACATTCCAGCTCAAGCCAACAACAATGGTAGGACCGAACTCTTCTCACTAATCTGAATAATGATTGTTCAGCCAGATCCGGTATGTTTCAATCTTTTCACATTACACGATAGAACATGACGATTCTATTGATATATTAATAGATTAGCATATCTTAGCTTCATAAATATGAGTATAATAATATATATCGTTATGAATACGAATTCTCGTAGATACAATACTGTTTTTATTTGGAAATACTTTTCCACTCTGTACGATAATCGATCATCTATTGAAGCCTGTATGATGCGATCCCAGCCACTCCCGCATCTTTCTTGCGAGCGCGGAAGGGTTGATTGCTGTTTTCCTCCTCCTCGACCTCCTCTCTCCATCGCCCCCGCCCCTTCCTCATCTGACCTCATTATTATTTTGTGCATATTATCTTGTGCATCAACGCCCAGCTTGCCGATGCACTCCTTGCATGCCGCTCTCATTAGCCCGGCGTGGCGCCGTATCACTTGAGGTTCCATTCTGGCCGGGGTCTATACAGATAGATACCTACTACCTCTAACTTCTCGCTCTTGTATGTCTCCGCCAGAGGCTCAGCTGGGCCAATCACGTGATTTTTGTAGAAAATCCGTGTGATCACCCTTTTTCACTCTCTGTGACCGACTCAAAATCGCAGGATAAGAGGCCTACGTAGGAATCCTCTCGCTTTACACGTTGACATCATGTCGCGAGATTGTAATTTTATGCTGGCTCACATTTCGTGACGGCCAAAAGCCAGCAAAAAATACACGTGAGGTCGTCATCTTACATTTTTTACTTTGACGATCCATCGGGTTTATGTCCCACTATTTGAGTCGTTCCGGGACTGGTGTACGTAGGATCTGGTATTCCGTCGCAAAATTTCCTGTTATGTATTATTCCTCGGAAATTATGCGACGAACGGTCCATTCATAAACAGTACCAAAATGTACATACGAGTAATCGCGTTACGCTCGCCAAGATATCAATCTAGAAGTTAGTTGAAGTCACACGAACGAACACGTGATGTGAAACCAAGCCAAGAAGAGAGCAAAAATTGCAAATCGCAAAGACCGAAGAGCGAAGATCTCTGAGCGGAAGCGCAACGAAGACGAAGAGAGCTGAAGGGCTCTGCAAACGTGGCGACGATAACACGCTTCTATGCGCTGCCCCGTGTGCGCCACGTCTTGCTTTAGGGGGACGGGGGGCTGTGTAACGTGAGTGGCGAGAGGATCGTCGTCGTCGTCCAGCCGGCCTAGCTCATGAAGATGGGAAACTCTCGTCGTCATGTCGGCTGCAACTTCTTCCTCCGGATTTAGACCGCTCTCCTCCTCCTGTCCCGCGTCGACGACGTCGTGATGACGCCGTTTCTACCGTCTTCGCGTCGCTTCGGCGCGATGAACACCACCGGACTCCGGGCATCGTCGACCTCCAACTCCAATTCGTCATCGCCCAGGCCCGGGCTCCTCCGACTGCCGGGCGTTTTCCTTCCGATCAGCATTGAGCGGGACGGGCGCATTCAGGAGATTTGGGAGATGGGGGGCGGGCAGGAGTGATTGTCGGTTCGAGGGGGAGAAGCACCGCACGAAAGTCGGCCCGGTACAGATGGTACGACTCGAGGTCGCAGGGGAGGGACGAGGGGAAGTCGAGCACCACGTTGGAGAGGAGGTGGAGGGGATTCAATGTGACAATCAGCCACAGTCGGAGAACGTCTTGTGTCGGCAGTCGACAGCGGCGCCGGGGTAGTATAAGTACTACGCGGCCGAGATGACGCCGGAGTACCTCGTCACCTCGTTCCGGTCGATAGAGTACTTCACGGTCGAGTAGTCGGAGGTCTACACGGCCGAGATGGCGCCGTAGTTTCTTGTCGCCTCGTTCTTGGTCGAGGCGCAGGAGTACCCTCGGCGAAGGGTCGGAGTTGTACGCGGCCGAGATGGCGCCGGAGCGAGCACCCGTCGCCTCGTTCTTGGTCGGGGCGCCCGAGTACTTCTAGACCGAGGCACCGGAGTACTTCGCGGCCGAGATGGCGCCGGAGTTTTTCGTCGCCTCGTTCTTGGTCGAGGCGCGGGAATAGGTCTCGGCCGAGGCGGCGTAGTACTTCGAGGTCGAGGGGACGAAGTTCTACGCGCTGCAGTCCTTCGGACATTCAAGAACGCCGAGCCGCAGGACGGAAAGTACGGCGCCGCGAGGAGAAGTCGAAGGAGGTCGAGGCGCAGGGGAATGTCAGTCTGGGAGCGAGAGGTCCAAACAAGAAAAAGGTAATGAAAAATACAGAATTAAGCTGAAAAACATATTTATCATTCTCAAGCCGAAAATCAACATTCAAGCTCAAGCCAACTACAATGGAGGACCGAACTCTTCTCACTAATCTGAATAATGATTGTTCTGCCAGATCCGTATGTTTCAATCTTTTCACATTACACGATAGAACATGACGATTCTATTGATACATTAATAGATTAGTATCTCTTAGCTTCATAAATATGAATATAACAATATCATTATGAATACGAATAGGTGAATACTCTTCTCAACTCTACGTTATGATGTTGTACTGTTTTCATTGGGAAAGACTTTTCCACTCTGTACGATAATCGATCATCTATTGCAAGCCTGTATGATGCGATCCCAGCCACTCCCGCATCTTTTTGCGAGCGCGGAAGGGTTGATTGTTGTTTTCCTCCTCCTCAACCTCCTCTCTCCATCGTCCCCGTCCTCATCTGACCTCATTATTATTTTGTGCATATCTTGTGCATCAACGCCTAGCTTTCCGATGCACTCCTTGCATGCCGCTCTCATCAGCCCGGCGGGGCGCCGTATCACGATTAGGTACGATTCCGGCGTCGGGACCTTATCTCCAGCCGCGGGGAGCGTCGGCGGGCGCGTCGTCCTCGGCAAATCGGATCGATGATGGTGGTATCAATGACCGACACCCGACACCCCGCCCGTTGTTTCGACCTTGTTGTCAGCCTCGGGGAAGCGATGGTGCAACCAGTCGTCGAAGGCCATCGTATCCGTCGAGCGCGGCCGCGTCTATTTCTGTACTGGGAGCAGGATGTCGCCATCGGTGGGCTATGGCGGCGGATAGTAGCACATGATGCGCTGCCAAGAGACAGAAAAGGGTGCCCCAGCCAACTTCAAAGGAAGTCATCGCCATTTTCTTTGCTGAACCCCGCAGCTGTTAACATGAGATACTCAATGCAAGCAACAAGCAACAGTCATAACAGACACCCGTACGCTGAGAACTTTATAAAAGTAGGGCTTCCTCAAACATTTCCTACGTTGTGCAGATAGGTACTTCGTCGAACTTTATCCCTCTAGAGAGTCCGGCATGCATCTTTTGCATTTTGTTTTGCGCGCAAGAAGGTGGGAGCATGTTCAATGCGCTGCTGTGAAGGGAAAACATGAATCCTAATTCGTGCAGCATCTAGGTACAATGCTCAAAGAGAGCTGCTGCTATGAAATACTACTACTTCTTCATTTTATGCAGTCACCAAAAGAGCACAGGGAACAGCGTTTATTGATCATTGAGTAGATGGGTGAATACGTATGTGGTAATATGCACCAGTGAGGCGTCGCCATGGACACGGGAATAATAACATTGTTATCTTGTACAACGATATTGT
>JALLOV010000107.1:0-16601 GCA_036939655.1 Thalassiosira allenii | reverse complement strand
ATGGCGCAATGCTGTTGCTCTCCTTCGGGGGATAAGAAAGACAAAAGCGATCGTCTGTGGTACTCTATAGTGCTTTGTAATTTACTACTACAGATCATAGATCTACTGTACCACTGCACTTTCGGCAGGAACGCTCAATGCAGGGTTGAGGCACAATTTCTCGCGCGCGACTGAGTTGGAAGCTTAAAGCAAGAGAGGCCAGTCGTGGGTCTGACAGCAACGAATTTTGGTGCGTCCGTTTTTCGTTGCTTTTCGTTTTGAACGCCATTTTTGCCTCAACGGTGGACTGAGCTGTTCCATTGGGCCAAAAAGTATGAGCTTTTTGGCCCAAGGCTGTTCCCCCGAACTTTGGTCTCCCCTTTGGTCGTATTTTCTGTGCAACACAGGGATATTTCTTAGGATTCTCGCCGTTTGCATGCCGGCCCGCCAAAAAACAATCCGTGTGATGTGGTGACCTCTGGTGACTGTCAAAATGGACGATTGAAGTTGAAAGGTTAGGAGGGGGGGGGTAAGGTTAAAGGTACTATTCAATTTCAATTAGGGTTATGTCAGAAAAGCCTATGAGTACACATCATGAGTACCTTCGTTTAGAAGATAGGGTCCGTAGATAACGTATCATTTTTTGTTCACATATTTTTTGGTACAGATTCCTACGTTCTTTTTGATCTGAGNCTCACGAACACAAGGCCACTCACTGTTTGATCACTCACTGCTTGTGATCACAAAGCGCACACTGGACTGATCTCAAAAGTTAACCACTCGCGTGATTATCACTGTCCTGTGATAACAGCACGAGTCGATTCCAGACTACTACTAAACAATCTACTACTTATCTATTGCGCATCGAACATCATGCTCACCGGCAATGCCAAATGCACGGAAATGATGCCCAATATCATTAGGAAATGCCGCGTTCGTGGCCTTGCAAGTTTTGATCAGGAATCGAAGAGTTTCGTGTTCATTAATCCACCATAACATCCCATCCGTAACCGCACGCGTGCAAAGTGAATGAGATCTGGACGCGTGGGTCACTGGAGTGTGAACACAAAACTTGTGAAAAGTAATCACACTCGAACGAGCGATCACACTCAACGACCCACTGATCACATATCACATCCACTCGCACTAGTGCAATTACATAGTGTTTGGGAGATGGCTGCTCGGTACTTCGGAAAGTTGCCCTTCTTTATCCTGGTCGTCATGTACATATGTATTGAAGTAGATAGTGGATATTGTTCGAGGGACAGATCGGAAGAGNTTGGCAAAATCCTGATTTGAGATTCTTGGGCTTTTTGACAGATGAGGCTGAAGCCATGGACAAGGAACGTCCCAGATGGGTCAGAACACTTTGATTGGACCCCTGGCAGATGGCTGAGAGTCTGTGAGACTGTGTATTGCCATCCTTAGGTTGCCACACCACCTTTGTTGTGCTCCAAGAGGCAAGATTGGCAGGTGGCCATCTAGACCTATGGGGTATATATTGGCTCGTGGAGGCTGAGTAGGTGGCAAAAGGCAATGCAGCAGCCCCCGAAACTTCTTGTATGGACCCCTCATGGATGACTGAGCACTGCTGCAACTGTCTGGTCCTACTTCCGACTAGGTAGTCCACCCGCCAAATCAATGAATTACTAAATAACACGTAGAAATGAACTGGGCCCACGTAGGAACTGGTATCAAATCCAGGCTCCGTGTAGCCACCGCGGTGAAAATCCCGAGGAACAACCATGTCCGCCCACCGCTGTACGGCCGCCCCATGGAGTATCCGCCATGGCATGGCCTTCAAACCCTCATAGAAGATAAGGCACTGCGTTTCCAGCTCGGCGCCACTCTCGATCTCTCGATCCGGCAACTTCGGGCCATTTCGGCGTCGATCCAATCGAGCTACCGATTACTTCAACCCGTAGAACGACGTGGGAATCCATACTCGATCGTCCCCACAACCCACAGATCGACCCTTTCAATTGAATTGAATAGCATCCCGAGCTCTTTCGACGACGGAACGATGGTGAGGCTCAACCGGACCAAGAAGAAGGTCCGCCAGCAGAAGGGTAAACTCTCGGATAGGGATGAGAGCTTCAAAAAGCTCATGAAGGAGGTTGGTCTCTCAGACGACGATGAGGAGGAAGAAACGCCGGAGGAGGTCAGGCGGAACGTGGCGGCGATCCGAGCTCAGCGTCGTGCCGTTGCTGCGTCCTATCAGTCGCCTGCCAAGAAGGGGAATGGGAACAAGCGAGCTGCCAGGAGCTCCCCGATTGCGACCTCTCCAGCCGCCCCCACTCCGCCCTCTGCCAAGTCACAGGCTTCCCAGAACGTGAACGAGGCCGTCGAGGCGCCGGCGGGCACCGAGAACGCGGACAACGAAGCAGAGGCACGCGCCAATCGTGTTCTCTTCGGCGATGTAGAGGAGGAGGAGGTAGTAGTGGAGGATGCTTCTGAGGAGGAACCCGAGTGGGCTCGTAACCTTGACGACGTCGAGGAGCTGGAGGAGAATGCCAGTGTGGCGAGCAACGCCGAGGTCGTGGACGGCGTCCCCCAACGTCCCCGTACCCGTTACAATGGCGAGGGGAACCGCTTCTATGCCTTCTCTGACGACGACGAGGACGGCTTCTCGCTGGATGACGATGACGTCAACTGGTCCACCGATGAGGAAGGGAGTGCTGGGAAGAAGGAGGAGGAGGACGTGCCCCTGGAAGGCTTCGAGGAGGAGGACATTTTCGAGGACGCGCAAGAGGACGCCATGGAGGAGGACGAACCCGCCGAGGAGGCTGCTGGACCCAAAGCCCCTCCCGAGAACCTCGGAACCGCCGAGGGGGCCGCCGCGGCCAACCTCAACGCCACGCCACGCCCGCCAGGTGAAGTCCACGTCAACGTTGCGGGGGGAGTAACACCCTCTGTTCTCGGATCAGCATCCGCTAGCACTGCAGGCACCGCAGCAGCTTCGGCCCTCCGTGGGAACCGCGCCCCCGTGATCGATCAGACGGCTCTGGATGCTGCGAGACGCGCAGGCCGAACCAAGAACACCCTCAAGATCCTGCGCCCCAGGAATAAGTCTGGAGCGCCCCGTCTCATCTCATGTGGCGTGAAGCAAGAGGAGAAGGACAGGCCCGAGGGCCTAAGCCTGGAGCAGAACACCATGTCCGGCTGCAAGTACCTGTTCGAGTGGATCAAGAAGGTGGACTCGTCGGCCACTGTCCTTCCCCTGTACGACGACGAGGACTCATCGGCGCAAGACGATATCCAGCCCCTCTCCAGCACTGACTCTTGGCCCGAAGATACCATCCGCGGCTTGGTTCACCTCAAGGTCTCGAACACCTGGTCCCACAACGTGGTCTGGGGCAACGACAAGGACGGCAACCCGAAGAAGCAGAGGCCCACGTGGGTGTACATGATGATCTCGTCGCAGTACGACATGGACTGGATCCTCGGCATCATCCAGGGCAAGCTCAGCGAGCGTGGCCTCATCGTCAGGCTCAAGGAGTTCCCCCACCTCGACACCCAGACCCCCTGGGGCTTCATCGGCACAGCGAACAACTTCGACAGCGACTCGATCGCCGAGCGCATCTTCACAGCGTGCGAGGAGCGCGAGATGTGGCTCCAGGCGAACGAGAACAAGAACAAGGAGTTCATGGGAGAGGAGTTCCCATCGTTCATGGTCAGGAACATCAATATCCGTCTACCAAAGATGACTGGCCTCGACGATGAGGAGAGCGAGTACTTCGACTACTTCCAGTCCTTGCGCAACCTCAACTGCCTCGAGTGTGCCTCTCACGACGAAGATCGCATCCGCGTTGTTCTGACGAGCCTCGACCAGTCAGGTGACCTCAAGAAGATCGTCAGCGAGGACTGCACCCTGCTCGAGCTCGTCCGTGGCAACGGCGAAATGAAGGAACATGCCAGGATGCAGTGGTGGAAAAACCTCAAGGGTCACATGCAGTACAATCACTTTCGTAAGCTTGTCGACCTGGAAGGTATTCTATTCCTGGAGAACCCCTTTCGTCTGGAGATGGCTGATGGCAGCACCCCACCCTACAAGAAGTCTACTCTCCTGAAGGAGCTCCGTAACATGAAGCGTCCTGATGGCGAGAAGTTCATCTTGGGAGCCCACATGAACAAGTCTGGGCCTGATCAAGGGAAGGTCTCCATCCTGATTCGTTGTGACGACGATACCGAAGCCTACGTCCAGAAGTTCGAGTCCAAGATCGCTGCCCACATGTACTGGTACTCCATCAAAGTCTGCGGCTACTCTGAGCGCTGCGTTCACGCCATGATGGATAGCTTCGTCGAGAGCGAGCGCCTCCTTGCAATGGACGCGCGCTGGGACGACGAGACCAAGTCAGTGAGGACCTTTCGCGACGCCCAACAGACGAAGTTTTCTGACAGGATGGAGAAGCTGGGGATCGTCGATATTTCAGACGAGCAGCGCGCCGAGATGGCCAAGAGCAAAGAGGAGAAGAAGCAGAAGCAGGCTGCGAAGAAGTTCAGCGATGCAGCAATGCAACGCGTCGCTGAGGCAATGCGCTTCAAGAATGTCGATGGCTTCGAGGCTGGCAATGCTGGCGAGGCCTCTGTCCTCACTTCTAGCTCTCATGTCACCAATGGACAGGACTCCCTTCGCTCTGTGACCACCCGCATGGTTCAACTCGAGTTTCCTTCCTTGCGTGCTGAGTTCAGACGTCTGTCGCTTCGCTTGCGCGAGATGTCTCCTGACGACGCCCTCTTCTCTGAGTCCACCTTTCAAGACGATCCTATGGAATCCATGTCCCTCAACTCTTCTGCTTCCACTGAATTAGCAAATATGTTCAAGATTACCAAGAGCAACAATGCTAAGCTCCGAGCTCGCATCGCTGAGCTCGAGCACGGTGCCCCCCCCGTCAGTGGAAGCGTCGGCCCTGCCTCCTCCAACAGCTCGCGTAGCGCGAGAGGTGGCAGTGGTGCGGCGCAGGGCGCCTGATGGCCTTCGAACCTCCCATTGACGGTGCCGATGGGAGGGGAGGTAATAGCACCCGCTCAATCCCTCAGCCGAATGGTGCTAGGCTGAGGGTACATGTTAGTACTGGAGGAGGGTCTTCACAGGGGGTCACGAGCCGAAGACAAAATGGACAAGCTCGTGTCCACACTTCGTCTACTGATGGTACAGGTAGACGTCGTACTGGGGGTACTGGAGGTGGTTCTTCGAGGGGTAGCACGCGAAGAAATAATGGAACAAGTGCTAATGGGGGAAATAGGGGAAATGATCAAACTAGGAATCGCACTGGGGGCTCAGGCAACTCGCAGAGATCGCAGCGTCGTGCTGGGACGTTTCGAGGGGCTGGTCGCGTTGTTCAGTCTGTTCGCAGCAAGCTCTCCAAGTTTGCCAAGGGTAGACGAACGAATAAAAAGAAAGTTCAGCCAACAGACGAGCAGCTTCAAAAGGCAGTCAATAAAGAGAGCACAGCTACCTCCAGGTCAGCAGATAGAGAGAGACTCCAGGCTTCGGCCATAGCTATTCACGAGGCGCGTCTTGAGGAGCACAAGATCGTCGAGGAGATCCTGTCCCAATGGCGAGATGGAGGCCATGGCTACGTGCCTGAGGTCAAACCTGACGATGTCCTTCGCTTGACAGGCGAGAACGCCAACAGCCTAAGCATCTATTCGAAGGACAACTGGAAAGTCACGAAGCTCAAGAACCTGAATCGAAAGTATGATGCTGATGGATGTCTCGTGGTAGAAGGTGGGACGAACTGGAGCTTGGCGCCAGATGACAAAAAGGCTGAAGCCCTTTTCTGTCGAGGTGGGAGAGGTCGCGTGGTAACTGCTCACAATCGCAACGAGAATTTCGCGCGCACTCAGCAAGGAGGTACTGCAGTGATTGCTCAGCCACGTCTCGCGAGCTACATACTGGACACTGGCGTCGACACGACTGGGCTTGGTCGCTTCTCGTGGATATATGTTGGCACTGAGGAGCGCAAGACTCGTATCATTACAGCGTATCAGCCATGTCGTTCAGCCACGAGGACGAAGGGAGGGAAGCGACGTGGCAAGAAAACAGTCTGGGCCCAGCATCGTCGTTACTTCACGAAGAAAGGCATTTTCTACAACCCTCGCACAATGTTTGCTCGTCATCTCACAGCTTTGCTGAAACAGTGGAGGGCAAAGGGTGACGAGATCATTCTTTTCGCAGACCTGAACGAGAACATCTATACTGGCAGGATTGCCAAGAGGCTTGCAGAAGATGACTTGGGCATGTCTGAGGTCGTACTGTCCTCGACAGGGCAGGAGGCTCCAGCAAGCCATGTACGAGGGAAGATTCCTATCACTGGGACCTTCGCAACGTCAGGCATCGTCTGCCACAATTCATATGTTGCTCCTCATGGCGGCGGCGTTGGCGACCATCGTTTTCAAGCCCACGACTTCTGTGGAAAATCTGTCCTGGGCACAGACTATCCCAAAACTGTTCGCCCCAAGGGACGCAATCTTCGATGCGACGTCGAGCGAACTGTCAAGAAGTACAACAAGGTGTTGAAGCAGCTCCTGGTTCGCCATCGCGCCTTCGACAAGCTGGAGCACCTGCAGGAGAACTACGAGGACATGACGTGCGCAGAGTTTCAATTGATGTTCAACAAATGGGACCAAGAGGTCACTGACCTACAGCTGGCAGCTGAAAAGAAGTGCAACAAGTTCAAGGATGGCCGCATCGATTTCAGCCCTCGAGTCAATAAGTGGATCTGTCGTTTGCGCATCTACCGCTGGATCGCGCGCTACAAAGAGGGAAAGGTTCCAGATCCACGAAATCTCTTTCGAGCCTGTCGACGCTACAGCTGTCCCCAGCCACGCGAGCTATCTGTGGAGGATGTCGCCGCGAAAGAGGCAGCCTGCCTCGAGGCTCTCGCCAAGATCCGAGCTGAAGCTCCAAAGCTTCGCAACATACATCTGCGCGAGCGCCTCGACAAAGCTCGCGAGAGAGGTGATCACGATGCAATCGAGGCGATCAAGCGCATTCTACGTCGAGAGGCCATCCGACGTCGTTGGCGCAACGTTCATTGGGCCACGCGTCCCCAGTCAGGCGGCGCAGTGACGAGACTACGAGTCCCATCCGACGATGGCTCTCGCCTTTACGCGACGAAGCAAGGAGTCGAAACCCAGGCTGCGAACAAGCTCAGCAAACGATTTCGCATCGCTCGCAACGCGCCCATCTGCACACATGACAAGCTGTTTGACGACTTCGGCTACCTAGGCGATGGCCCAGCAACAGCCAAGGTTCTGTCGGGAGAATACGAGTTTCCACCTGACATGGACCCACACACGAAGCTGCTGTTGCAGGAGGCTCATCATCTCTTTTCGCAGATGTCAGAAGATGAGGTTGCGGATTTCGTCTCGACCCAGGATTTCCAAGAGTATTGGCAGCAGGCTGACGAAGACATCCAGTCTTCAGAGTCTGGCGTCCATTTTGGGCACTACAAGGCTGCCAGTTACGACCGCTACCTGTCCTCTTTGCAAGCCGCCAAGCTGTCGCTCGCTGCTCATACAGGAATACCCCTCGCGCGTTGGGGCAATGGTTTGACTGTTCTACTGGAGAAGATGTTTGGCAACATCTTTATCGATAAGATGCGTGCAATCTGTCTGCTCGAGGCAGATTACAACTGGCTCAACAAGCTCGTGTTTGCCAAACGCATGATGGACAAAGCCTATGACGATGGCGTGGTCCCTGCTGAGCAGTTCGCTCGACGTGGGACCCAGTGTGCAGAGGGTGTGCTCGCCTCTGGCCTCTTCTGCGATATCGTTCGCGCCCTACATCGCACTGGAGGGCTTCAGAGCGTGGATCTGGGCAACTGTTACGACGCTGTGGCCCACCCCATCGCCAGCATCGCGCTCCAGAGCATGAAAGTTCGAACATTGATGGTGGCTATGATGCTGTACGTCCTTCAGACGATGGACTTTTATATCAAGTCTGGGTTTGGGCAATCCTTGGTTCCATATGGTGGGACAGCTGACGATCCCATCTTTGGGCTTGGCCAAGGCAATGGCGCAGCTCCTCCAGGATTCCTCGCAGTGAGCACGCTGATGATCAACGCCTACAAGCGTTTGGGGCATGGGACTGACTTTGTAGGCGCCTGGACAGGCGACGTGTTCTTCCTCGCTGCCATCTTATTCGTCGACGACTCAGATCTCCTGCATATGGCAACTCGAGAGCCCATGACAGATGCTGACTTTCAGGCAAAGGTTCAGAATGCAACCTTCGACTGGGGTGGCCTCGTCCAGGCCACTGGCGGTTACTTGAAGCCCAGCAAATGCTTCTGGTATATGATCGCGTGGCGTTGGGTGAAAGGCGTCCCAACGATGAAGAAGCTGCGAGAGCTCCCAACCACGCCGATCATGATTCCTCAGCCTGGTGGCAGCACAGTGGCCATCCCTCTCAAGTCGAACGATCATCCAGAGAAGAAACTTGGGGTGTGGACCTGCCCCACAGGCAACTTTGGCTACCACGTCGAGCAGGCTCGCAAGAAGGGGATCGCGTGGGCAGAGAACATGGCCAATAGTCGTTGTCCTCCTCGCGATGCGTGGCTAGGGTTACGCCACCAGCTGTATAAGCAAATGTCTTATGGATTCGTCGCCCTGGTCCACCCTCCTCATCTCCTCGAGAAGTCGTTCCAGTCTGTGTGGTACAAGTGCCTCCCATCTCTGAAGGTCAATCGCAATCTTCGTAAGGAGTTTCGTACGTTGCCTCTTCGCTACCAGGGGCTGGCAATGCCCAATCCGAATCTAGACCTGCTCGTGTCCAAGATTCACTGCCTCCAGAGGCATTGGGGCACCTCAAGTGTCACTGGGCACATGCTGGATAGAGCGTATCAGGTCTTCCAGGTTGAAACTGGGCTCGGCGGCAACATCTTCGAGCGCTCGTACGCTGACTTCGAGTGTCTTGCGACGATGGGGTGGTTCAAGCACTTTTGGCAGCTTTGTGATCTCTTTGGCGTCAAGTATCGAATTCATTCCAAGTTCGACATCCCTCTCCTTCGAGAGGACGACGCGACTATTATGGACAAGGTGGTCGACTCAACGCTGTGGAGCTCGAAGGAGTGGGTTCGTATCAATCGCGTGAGGAAGTTCAAGACTGTGCACAGCGAGGGCGACATGGTCCTGTGTGATGGACGCACGATAGATCCTTCTATGCTCACGAGAGCTCCAGGAGACAGCAGACGCGATGGCTTTCCTATCGAAAAGCCTACTCCTTCTGACTTTCGCCTCTGGAACCAGGCCGTCCACGCGCTGTCCTCTACCTCGCTCAAGCTTCCCCTGACGCTGGGGGCGTTCCTGGCCAAGCCTCACCGTCCTGATGACTGGTTCACGGATGGAGACGCGTCCTTGATCTACCACGTGACAGGACCTGATACCTACGACGAGTATCGACCCGCTGGCGAGCGTATGCAGACGCGCTTTGGAACCATCTACCGACTCGCAGCGTCCCACATTGGGGTCTGCGAGAGAGAGTTTCATGCCAGTGTAGTCTCAGCTGGTAATCAGGCTGTACGCTATCACTCCTCAGCACGCTGCTTCCAGCCAGTCCACGCTCCTCGTTCGTTGCGCGATGTCCTATTCTCATGGGAAAACAAGTCTCTCTGGAAGATGTTTCACTGCGATGGCGATGGGAGCTGGATCTATCGTGGGCTCTATCTAAACTCCCTGGTCATCGCTCATGATGGGTCCTATATGCCCAAGGTCGCCAAGGATGTGTGCTCATGTGGATTTGTCGTCTATTGCAGGCTCAGCAAACATATTGCTTACTGCACGTGGGCTGAGAAAACGACACGCTCCACTGCTGGGAACTATCGCGGAGAACTCTTAGGGGGCATCGGCGCCCAACTCTTGGTGAAAGCAGCCCTCGAGGGGCGTAGCGTCTCCCCTTCTATGCGGCCTACCTACTGCTGCGATAACCTGGGTGTAGTGCACCATGGGAATCACCCCAAGCGTCCCTTGCCAGAGAAGCAACGTCAGGGAGACGTGCTGCGAGTCTTCAAGCGCCTTATAGCCACGATGGGCTGCGAGTCGCGCATGCAACACGTGTTTGCCCACCTTGACGAGGTGCTACGAAAGGATCAACTCACGATCGAGGAGAAACTCAACTGCATCGCTGATAAACTGGCGTCCGAAGCTCTCGTCGAAGCAGTGGCGTCAAACACCTTCATCTCGAGTTGCTTCCCATTCGAGGATCTGCGCCTCATGGTAAATGGTGTCAAGGTCACTGGCTCAGCACAGCAGGCCATCTCTCAGTTCTGGGGCTCTAAGGTTGCTCGCGAGCTCTTCCACGATCGTCGTATCGTCAATCGCTACGACTTCAACTTGATCTACTGGGATGGTATGGAGGGCGTTCTCCTCAGCTTTCCAGAGATGTTTCGTGTGTGGGTCACGAAACACGTGTCTCATTTTTGTGGGACCAATCGCCAACTGTCACGCATTGATCCTGAGATCAAGAATGTCTGCCCTAGCTGCGGCTGCGAAGACGAATCGCCCAGCCATATCACCAAGTGCCCAGACGCAGGTCGAGTAAAGATGTTCGAGTCGTCAGTCGACTCGCTGGTCAAGTGGCTACGCTCTCAGCGCACTGGCGACGAACTTGTCCGCCTGATTAGTGGATACCTACGCGCTCGAGGCTCTCGCACGATGACGTCCCTACTCTCGCCAGGCTCACCCTTTCGTCTCCTCGCCCAGTACCACGACAAACTAGGCTGGGACTCGTTCGTCGAAGGACGAATCTGCAAGCTCTGGCTCGAGGTGCGCGAGGACGAGATCGAGAACTCTAACATCCGCACCACGTCTGACTACTGGGCGCGAGGTTTGATGCGCCATTTGCTACAGCTCACACATAAGCAGTGGCTCTATAGGAACATGGCAGTTCACTTCAAGGTCGATGGGCTCACGACTGATCAACACGCCAAGATCATGGAGAGAATAGAGGACATGATATACGTTGATCCCATGGAGCTTCTGCCAGAGCATCGCTCGTTGCTCTCGATAGACTTTGAGAAGCTCGCAGAGGGGCCCACTGAGGATAAGCAGTATTGGCTAGCTGAGATGGAATCAGCTGTGTCAGCTGCGGACCACGTTCGCAAGGGGTCTCGTCAGGCGATTCGATCGCGATACTGTTCAGGTCCGCGCACGAGGGTGCGAGTAGCTGCGAATGAAGCTGTTGTCGATAACGAGGGGAGCATCAGGTGGCGCCGCCGCCGCCGTAGGAACTGATGCGCGATTTAAGCGCAGTTGATCGAGAAACGATCAAGTCCCTGCTACTACGGTGCGGAAGGAGTTGGAAACATTCATTTTCAATTCGCATGGCTCAGTGCTGTTGCTCTACTTCGGTGGAAAAGAAAGACAAAAGTGATTCGTCTGCGGTACCTCATAGTGCTTGTAATTTTCTAGTACAGATCATAGATCAACTCCCCGGGGTGTGCATCCTCAAGCAACGAAGGCTTGCCATCAAATATGCCGTTGTGCATCGTACAAAATCAAGCTAGAACACACTGAAGGGCAAACCAGTCCACACGATGGTGAATATTCGATATTCGGCTCACCACCCACCGCCCACCACTGATAGTGATGATATACGATAAAAGCAAGGTCGTCATCGTCAATCTCTCGTGCACTTCCTCGCGATGGGTGGTCAAAGCCTTCGACAAGCCGTCTTCTTACGATCTAGTAAGGACTCAACCTCAACAAGCCATTGACTCCTTTGCTCGAGCAGTAAAAAAGGAAAAAATGTGCAGATACTTTGTTGATAGAGAAATGCTTTTTTTACAGTGTAGTTCCGCCCATCCATGCATCAGTTGCGAAAAAGCTATGTGTTCTCTCCGCCAAGGCCTTCGTCTCCTTCTCATGACCCAGCCTCTACGTGCTGCAACTGGCCATGATTGGTTGGTGTACCTCCTACCCCCAACAAAAGTTCAGACAGTCAACCCAACAAAATGCTGCCCTTTCTCGAATTATGCAACAGATGACCTAATCTGTGACTTTCCATCATCTCAGGAGTCTCTCATTTGAGCAGCAGCACTCTAAACGGAAAACCAAGAGCCCGCAGACAATACCGGTCAATCCTGACAAAAGCTCTCCAGCCTCAGCAATCACGCCGACTGTCATTATGCGCCAGGAGGTCTGAGCTGTTGATGGCCATTTTGACGATTCAACCCAAATCTGAGACCAAGCTTGAGGCCTTGAATGCCATGTTGCCTTTCAGTGAAGTTTCAGATTTTGATTTGGAGCAGAATTTGTGGCTCACCTTGAATATTTTGAAGTCTATATTTCCATATGCTTTCATGTACCATGAAGGAGCAGGAGGAGGTGATTTTTTGGCTTGAGCCTAGATTTAATTTTTTTAGTAGGAACGGCGGCCTCACATTTGGACTCCAATAGTAGAAGTAGCACCTCATCACTACAGTGCACTGTTCGCTGCATTAGCAATTTTCAGAATAATTTGGATCGGTGTTATTGTTATCAGGGGGTGTCACAATATAAAATACAAAAATAGAGGGACACTACGTCCCCCAACAAGGATATGAGATACAAAATTGCTGACATGTATTGTACATGTCATTGACAACATACATCAACCATAAGAACAAAATGCGTTTCTGCTGTCATGATTGTAGCGGAACCTTCATCACATGATGAAGCGACCAAGAGACCAGAGAGGAGAGGTGCATCGCGAAGTCCAGCAGCTGCGGTGTGCACCCACAGTTGGGCACAGAAGGAGGGCTTTTGTTGGGATCCGGCCTTTTCCAATCCTGCCAAAGGCCAACCGCCTCTACTGAAGAAGGACCCATTGAAAATGGAATCGCGAATGGAAAAGTCGTCAATGTCAGGAGCACACGGCCGATAAGGCGACGATCCTGTGTCCATATGTGGGCCGAAGCTCCACCATGGTACAATATAACTGATGCTGCTGCCAACGCCAACAGCGTGGTGGTCAGGAAATCACTGTCAGGAGAACAAGAAGCAACGGCATGATAAAACAGGGACTATTGGGGTCTCAGAGGGGTGCTGGGGAGGCACTCACCAAGAAAAAACCACAAGAACATTGCCAAGGCCGAACGAGCATAGGAAGACAACCAGCATTATCACTCTTGTGGCATTCGCAGCACAGCCCCGCAAGGCATACTTCATAGCGGTCTTGCTGCCATTGAGAGGTTAAATGCGCCTCTATTACGCGGCCAATGCAAGAGCGTCATAGCTTTTTTCAAGGTAGTGTAGTGTCAACCTGCAACTCGAGGGCGAGGTGGGGAGTCGATGGAGGCTCTCGTGTGGGGCGAAGGGGCTGGATTTCGCGAGATGGGGCGTTCGCAGGACACGATAGGATGGCGTAGGTTTATGGAAGGGATGATTTCTAAAGAGATTATTCCCATCCAGAGCGACTATGTGGAGATGGGTGGCAGCACTTTGGCAATCGACCAGTGGGCGCAAGGCTTGGTCGTGAAGTTGATGGAGGTCACGCATGGCCAGTGGCTGTACCGAAACGTCCACGTGGCTGCACGACGCGACGTCTGGGCTCGCGGCGACAGCTAGGAAGGAGGAGATACAACGATTCATTGAAGATTAGATATAGCTAGGGGAGGAAGGATTGGATGAGAAGGATCACTACCTGCTAGAGGTGAACTTGGAGGACCTCGAATCAACTACAGGAGAAGAACAACATTATTGGCTACTACAGATTCAGGCGGCCAGGAGTGAGCGTGCGCTGAGGGCAGCAAATCGAAATGGCGGACACAGTCGGGATTCAAATGAGAGTGGAAGGGCATAATACTTTTTCTCGTTGACAATACTCCTGCATCGACAGGAGCCATGGGCTTTCAATAGCTCATCACTGACCATCACTGCCAAGGAGTGCAATCCTGGAAGGAGAAAATCCACTCTCCTGCAGTCCCAACTGCGGCACTGTTTAGGTTCTCCCTTCCACGCCTTTGGCGTACGAAGACTCCGATGTACTTGAGATGGTCTAAGTAGGACACATAATATTCTTGCCTATATTTCTAAGTAACTACTGTTTTGGATGAACACCGAGCATGTTGGAATGATTGGGGAGATGTCTCCCCTTCACAACCACAACACCACACTGCACTTTAGATCCTCAGTCCAAGCCTTCCTCAGAGAGGTGTGGCGATGGCAATGAGAACCCTCGAGAGAACCCATCATGAGAACACGGTGAGAACCCGGGTAAGAGGTGTCTAAGTGGTACCTCAGATGGATGTGAGGCCTGTGCTGTTCAAGTGAGGCCTGCTGTTCGATTGGTCAGAACAAAATAGTGATTATTGTAGGTGGATGCTCTCTGCATGGAGTACACTTAATGTGTACCATGTGTCAGTTGGGTTTGTGCTGTTGGAGACAGTTGATTGGGATGAAAGCTGGTTCCAGGGCAACCCCCTATGAGAACCCTGGTATGTCTCAGCACATGTCCGGGCAAGCTCAAGTATCTACGACTAAGCAGTGATACTGCTGACCAACTCGGCAGTAGAAAACTGCTTACTTGCAAAATAGTAGTCTCGCCTGTTGAGTTTGTTGGATAAAGCAGAACAGAAAACGTAGACTGAGAAGGAATGGGAAGCAAAAAAATTGTGATTATTTCGGGGTGGAGGGAAGCTCGAATATTTTGTCATAATTCTTTCCCAACGCCTTTCGTAGAATTTTGTCCGGCTATTGGTTCCAGCGTTACTTTACTCGCATAGATCGCATTCAAATTGCTTCGCACCAAATTTGACTAATTGGAATTAGTATAAGAGATGCATCTTTCTACATACGTGCGCCCGGGGGTACCAAACCTGACTTTTCTTCCCTTTCTCGCGCCTCAGATGAAAAATTAGTGAGTGGAAACAATCGATGTGAAGTTGAACTTTTCCCATTGCGACAGACATAACATCATCAGTGCCCGCCTACCTCGAACCTACGCTAATGCCTGCGCTGTGCGGCAAAATAGTGAATGGGCCCGTACAGAAATAGGGCGCGGTGCATGCAGTAGAGAGAGATTCATTATCGCCACGTTGCTGTCTCGTTGATCTGGATTCGGGGGATAGAGCCAAATACACCCCTCATAAACTGCATCGGCAGGCATATCATTGTTGGATTCGTCGACCTCGACGATATTCAAATTCAATTCATACTCGTAGATCGCCATCATGGACTCCTTAATAAGCGGCATCATCGACTGCGTCGCCCGTCCGTCCACGACCGACTCGCCCGTCCGGGTGATACGCAAGTCGGCGTCGGAATCCCCCACCTGCGTCTCGTCCGACCCCGGGCTGGGGATCGGCGCGACGCCCGCCGACTCGGCCCCCCACCTCGGGCACGGCGACAGCGACTCCGAATCTTCGTCGTCCGCCGCGGCGCACCACGCCATACCCGCGCCGCCGAGCCACATGCGCACGGCGTCCTCTTCCTCTCTGTCTCGCCTCATGGTGCCCGGCAGCGAGACGGGCGCCTCGGGCATGGGCCAGGCCCCCATCGACTCGGTCCTCACGGCCGAGGGGATAATAATGGGGGACGATCGGAACTTCTACTGCGGGGACGTGCGGCGACTGCGCCGCGTGCTACAACGAGGGGGGTCTGGGGGGAGTGGACGAGGACGGGACGGTCTCGTCGGAGTCGGTCGACGCGGCGGTGGTTAGACAGTTCGAGGCGGCCTTCGCCACGTTCCTCTACAAGAATCCTGCCTTCACCTCCATGTCCCACACCACGTTGCAGCGGCTGAGGTCGAAGCTGCTCAAGGAGAGCGCGCGCAACGTCAAGACGGAGGGGGAGCTGAGGAGGCAGCTGGCCGACGTGAAGGAGGCGCGGAGGAACAGGGAGCTCGAGCTGCAGAGGGAGCTGTTGGTCGTGACGCGGGCCAAGGCGGCGCGCGAGGCCGAGCTGCTGATACAGATACAGAAGACGAGGAGGGCGAGCATGATGCTCGACGACAAGCTGGGCGACCGGCCGAAGTCCCCGTCGGCGTCCACGGCGGACGAGGCGCACCAGATACTGTCCGCTCCGGTGAGCCCCACGGGCGTGGGGAGCCGGTCGTTCGAGGAGTTCCAGAAGGAGATCCAGCGTAATAAGCAAGAGCAGGCGCACATCATGGCCGAGATGGAGAAGATAAAGATGCGGATGTTTATGGAAGGCGGTGACCAGGAGTCGCTGGACAGAAGTGCGTCCACGCCTTGAGGACGTGCATCTGCGTCCGGGACCATGTATATTACTGCACTTGTCTAGAAAGAGGGGAACGTTTAGAGGCAGGAGGGTCACGGGATAGACGGCGGACCCTCCTCTCGACTTTTCCCGATTAGTTGTGGATAGAAGGCTGACATGAACAGAGAAGAGATGAACGTGATGAGATGATGCTAGTAGCGCGAAATGTAGTTGTGAGTTTGTTTGGTGAGATCAGTAATGAGGAAGGACCCTTTGATAAAGTTAATATCGAATGAGTTTAAGAAGTGTCACCAGCTAATATGAGTAACATCATCTAACATCATCGACACATCAATTCAACGAATATGGATTATTCGTCAGCAGGCTCACCGAACCACATGACTGAAATTAGGCGCTATTGCGTCCATTCTTTTGCTTTCTCTTCCTCCTCCCGAATTTTGCAACGCCAGTTCCTCGTCGAA
>JALLOV010000106.1:0-14017 GCA_036939655.1 Thalassiosira allenii | reverse complement strand
CAGAGCATTTGCGGAATTCATTGAAACATTTTCTTCTGCCGAGTTCCAAACAAAGCTCCAAAGTGCCGTAGCAGATCCCAGCGGAAAAGATGCTAAATACGTCCTCAACAAAATTCTTCCTGTTCTGACAACTGCCGGAAAACACACTTCGTTTGGTGCTGTCGAAAGGAACTCATCCACCGGCGATTTTCTGGCAATGATTCGTCGATTCGGACCACAGTTTCAGTTTCTCACTTGTGCTTTCGATGATGTTCACAACCCGCACAGTTTCCGGTTAACATTCCGTCAACCTAACAACTCGGACTTTCCTAGCACTGCATCGGCTGCATTTCTCGAAGCAATGAAAATGGGAACCTCCTTCCAGAGTGGTACAGTCAGAATTCCGACCAATTGGAGTGCACTTGCAGCAGCGGCCACGGGCAATCCCGTTGCAGTTGCATTCATGTACAAACGACTTATTTACAACATTGCCACCATACTTATTGGTCTCAAACCATCCACTGTCAGCGGCAGCAACAACAGAGCAACCATTACAAGAAGATTTACGTCCAATTCCATGAATGACGATGGTGGAGTTATTGTCGGTCATGCCACAGCATTTAATGGATGCCATGAAACCAATGCCCGGGGCTCACTTCACTTCCACATCACTATCTGGTCCGCCATCACATCAGCAGTACTCCAAGGTTGTGTTGACGTGGAAGCTGTTTGTGATACTGTTAGCGACGTTCTCGACAGTATGTATCGTGGACATATTCCCCGAGGATACCACATCAAAGACCTCATAGAAAGACAGTTACCACTCTATCCAAATAGCTCAGAGTCCTTTTGTAAGGTCAATCGTAAAGGCAGAGCAATGGCAATACCGCCCGACCCGAAAGACACCAAGAAATTTGACAATCACGTGTACACCACTGAATCCTACGTGGGAATGCACTCACATAGCGCCTACATCAAAGGTACCTGCCATAATGGACAACATGGCATATCAGGATGCAGATTGAACATGCCTCGAGATTTGGTTCCTCGTACCAAACCCGTTGAGCTGATTGACGGATCTACTTACGACGAAAATACTAACAAACTCAAACTTCGATATTATGTACATGACAACGACAAAAATACTAAACTCTTACCGATCCGCACCAGAAAAGAAGTCATGGACAAACTACCCCCCAAAAATAGAATGAACCCGCTCCCAGATCCAGACACTCGTCTCATTGTGTGGGAGATCAAACGTCCTCTTCTTGCACCGCTAGAAAAACTTCCTGACAATGAATCTACGTCAAAAGAATATGTCATATCGCAAATTGTAAATGCAATTACCGATGTTGAATTTAAGCAAATTGACGATGACAAGTACTACACCGACAGATTATTCGAACCAGAAGAGGGGACCACATTTGACTTAGATGCATCGTCTTCATCCACTGATACAGATTCCGACACTGGCAATGTTGAAGATACAGACGACAATGACAATTTGAGCATTAGGGGCAACGGCAATGACTCATCACCATCACATGAAAATGGAAAGGATAGCAAAACAGACACCATCTTCGAGAAACAACAAGACATCCCGACAAAGGATGACATTTGTGATGACGAATTCTTATGGGAATGGCCCACGCCAGAGATGCTGTTAAAGAATCAAGAATGCTACAAAACCGATACACTCCGCGATGGAAACTGCCTTTTCAGAAACCTATTGACTTACAAAGGCACCTTACCTAGTCTCAGCGACATTAATTCTCTTCGTAATGACTTAATGGACTACATTTTGAGTCATTCAGAAAGTCCGATCACAGAGGATGCTGAATATTCGTTTTGCGATGTAGCAGTACAAAACTTGAATGACATTCGCAAAAATAACAACCAGGGGTACAATGGTCTTCTGCAGTATACGAAAATAATGAGAAACGGCACCCCTTTCCAATGTGAATATGGAACAATGCTTGAAATATGTGCCTTTGTGTACTTACATCAATACAATGTGACAGTCTACCACGAGTTATCTAAGTACGCCTATCGGCTATGCACGTCAATATGTGTTGACAGTAGTCGTCCCACCATCTGCCTTTTACTAGACAAACTTCACTACGAAACTCTCTGCCGAAGAAATACCAGTGAAGTCCATAAGAATCCAGACAAATTAGAATTTGAATGCAACAATGCAGTTATTAGCCATACTTCAGCTGACCTGCCAACTAACGAACCAGATGAAAATTGTAGAAACAATGTTGAACAAGAAAAAGAAACAGATTCGAAAACAGCCCCTCACCATTACCCCCCAGTGCGTCCCCACATTCCGGAAGACACTATGTTTGACAAAGAAGAATTAGCCAAGCTTATTGACGACCTCAATGGGATGACATTGCAAGACCTCATGACTATGTACAATGCAGTAGCCGCACAACTCAAAGAGAGAAATGGGTATGTAGTTGAATTCAATCCCATTCTGACTGCAATTCTAGGTTCCAACACATGTGCTCTCCTTCTTGGGTCGTCAGAACAAAGCAAAGCCGCAGCATACTATGTTGGACCTTACGTTAATAAATACAAGTGCGCCCTTGTAGATTCACTTGATATTGTATGGGAAGCAATAGAGCATGTCAAAAAATACCCGAGCGTCGCCGAAGATACAGGGACAAAAAAGAGGGTTGTACAACACATCATGACAAGAATATTGAACAAGTTAAACTCTCTCATGGAAATATCAGATACTCAGGCTGCCGCCGCGCTCCTTGGTCTCAATGTATCATTGTGTTCAGAAATATTTTCTGTCTATGATTCCAGGAGTTACATTAACTACGCCCTCAATGAATCAACAGTAGATTACAACTCATCGTCTTCTTTGTCCGATTGCGATTCCGAAAGCGAGAATGACTCCAACGACGACAACAATCCAGACAGTGCTGAAAACAATAGCATAAAAAACTTCATCGTCGCTGATGATGTTCAAAACAATGAACACAACGATGACCCCCCTGCTAACTTGACTCTGGACGACCCAAAAATGTTGCAACGGTCAACCAGGGCCAAACTTACTTGCTACAACAGCGCTTATGGATCCTGTCCCCTCTATCCAGTAGACGATGATACGCGTCTTGTGGCAATTCCGTATCCAATGCTTTACAGATTTCGTGGACCAGGACTGAGAAAACTAAACAGACTCGAATATTGCAGTTGTGTTCGAGTAGTCAAATATAAGAAAAATGAAGACACCGACAATGTGAATCAGAACCAACGCGGCCGCAGAAGAACCTACCGTTACAAATTTGACGAAGAACTCGAGATCCACGCCTCACATTACCAGATTCTCAGATCAAAAATGTGCACGCCTAAGATGTTCAAAAATCCCCCTCCTCCGCCTGGTCTGAAACCCAGTTCGAACGATGACCATGAACTGAAAAGTTGGCAGCGCAAAGCAAACAAGTTCGCAACTTATTACCTGGTAATGTTCCGGCCAGAATCTAAGTTGTACAGCAAAAAGCAAGACTTCAAATACTCTTACAACTTGGATGCATTCGTGGAGTTTGTTCAATATTTGAAAGCAAATGACCACATTGCAATCAACAAGTTTCGGCTGGCACAAATGAGAAGAATGATCCTGAGTCTCAAGACAACAACTCGCGGACGTGCCATACTATCCCACTACAGAGGCCGTAAACGCGATCTATGGTCTAAAAAGGAAAGGATGGCCAATATGAAGGCAATGAAGAGAGAGTTCTTACGCAGCAGACAGAATTTGAGCAATGACATCGAAGAGGAAGTCGACAATCTTATGGCATCCAAGCAACTGTCAAGCAAAACTGAACGGGATATCATGCGAAAAGTAGCATTTACGGATGAACTGACGAACCAACTGAGAAATCTAAACGGTTCTAGAATGAATTCCACCTCCAGCACTGTTCCGAAATCTAGAGTCCATTCCGTCAAAATTCAGCCGTTCGACGAAAATCTGGCAAATGGGATCACTCAAACAGAAGTTGAAACCAGTGAATCAGAAACAGAAACAGCCAATCAAGACGCCGAAATTGGAAATGCATCGACACCTACTTTAACAACAGAGGAGAAGTTCCAGCAATATTTGGCGACAAAAAACCTCTCCCAAGACAAACTCCTCGTGGTAAACGAAATGTACAATCACTTCAAGTGTATCCTCGATGGAAGTGCCGAAGAAAAAGATCAGCCAATGTTGCTCATCACTGGTGCTCCAGGAACAGGTAAAAGCTGGTTGATCACAGCCATATCTGAAATTGCGGAACTCATGTATCTCGAATCACCAATCAAAACAACATTTATGGGAATTGCCGCCATCAACATCGGAGGACATACAATGTGCACCTTTCTTGACATACCAACAGAGCTGCAGGGAATCCCCAACTCTCGAGTTATTCATTGGGATACTGATAAGTTGGAAGCTTTCAAAAATCAGTACAAAATTGACAAGCTCTCGGCCATCATCATCGACGAAATTTCCATGGTCAGACCTTGGATGCTTGCTTACCTCGACGCACGGTTGAAAGAAGTCACAGGATCCAGTAAACCATTTGGAGGAATTCCGGTACTAATGTTTGGAGACTTTGATCAACAACCGCCCATTGGAGGATCGTCCTTGCCACAGCTGTCGATGAAATTCCTCGCCAAAAAGTATCAGCAGAAACAGCACATGTATTATGTCAATCAAACACGCGAAGAATAGGTTGAAATGAAGAGTCATCTTTCGGCAACCGGAGTCAAATTATTCCAGCAAGCAGGTCATTTGCGATTGACAAAACAACACCGCTGTGCCCAAGATCCAGCGCATATGAGACTTCTGAACACGATGAACAGCGGCTCGAAGATCACCCCTGACGATCTCAACCTCTACAAAACTCTATCCAAAGATGATCTGACTCCTGAAGAGTTTCTCTTTGCAACTATTATTGTCACTGGTAACTACGAACGTCACGAAATTAATGCATTGCAAGCAAGGGTTTGGGCAGAAACACATCACACCCATGTCATACGCTGGAAGAGAGAAGTCAATCTTGCCAAATGGAAGAATAGACCTGCATCACCCCAACAGCTCGAGGCAGCACTGAAAGAAGTCTGTTTCTGGGAATATTTCGTCCCCATGGCCCCATCCTATCTAACTTACAATCTTAACGTCAAAAACAAATTGGCCAACGGAACACTCGTTCGGGGACACTCTCTTTCATTCGAGACCAAAATGGAAGAAACCTTTCTCAAAGAAATGATCAAGTCCACTCCCGTTGGACAGTGCATTGATCTCCCATCTCCGCCAAAGGCTGTCAACGTTGAAATATTTCCAAACTTTGATGGAGACGATAGCTCCAAGCGACAGGAGAATGCCAAACAAAGAAAACAATGGAAGCTCGGATCGATGGCAAGAAACGGACAGATCATAATTCCCGTCAGCATCGATCATCACACCAAAGTCAGATGGACTAGAGAGTCCGTCAGAGCCCGCGGGGGCAATGTATGTTTCCGTGCATCCACGGTACCCATGAGAGACTTCTTCCCTCTTGAGCTCGGATTCTGCATCACAGTGCCAAAATGCCAGGTAAGTGTATTTTGTGACTTTCTTCAATACCTTCTCCTGAACATAGAATCTCACCACAACCACAAATCACATCTTTATCAGGGAAGAACAATTCGTCGGGTTATTGCTTCCTTGTCCGAGCACCCCAATCCCTTCCTGAGATTCAAGTGGGAGCAACTGTATACGGTCATATCTCGGATCATGCATAATAAGCACATGCGACTGTTGCTCAGAATGAACGACAGGAGGACCCTGAATTATATCTCGAAGCTAGAGAAGGACAAGCCGACTGTTCAGTACTTCGAGGGATATCCTAGGATATCCAGTGACGAGATCGTTTACTGGGATGAAGAACTGGCTGCAAAGGCGGCCGGTTTCATTTAGACTTAAACTTAATCCTATTTCCCTCCAGAACCAGTCTCCAAAATTCTTCCCCTTCCTGCTTCGTGCCTTATTTCTTTTCACGCAAAAAATCGCAGTGTCTTTCCGCGCAGCGCTTGACCTTTCTTTATCGTGGACGCTATTGTGTATCGCAAAACTAGTTGGATCGTTCCCGCCAAATATCTGGACACGTGACACGTGACACCGCACCATCAATAAGAAGCGGAAAATAATGATAATGACGATGCACCATCATCATGGCATCGCCGCCCCCTAGACCCTAGATACCACTGCCCGAGGAGGCATCCCTCCGCGGTGCTTTCGCTCACGCCAATAATGATCTTTGTCGTTGTAACATGTGCGTTCTTGGGCGCGGCGGCGCTGCCGAGGAGCCTAGCTTTCGTGAACGAGAGCGGCGGCTCACGACCGAGGTCGACGATTGAAGCGATAGCGAGCCCGCTGGATCAGATAAAACTCGACTTTGTAGGCTCGCTCGAGAATGCGTACGATCTCAATCCTACAAACGCGGCCAGCACATTGTTCCTGAGTCGTCTCGTTGAGCAGGTAACACCAGAAACCATTACACGTGATATGATCGAATCCTTTGACGAACTTGGCACCGGAAAATGGCGATTAGTCTATATTCAAGAGTACTCGACATCATTTGGGTTTGGGTCACTGTTCGGTGATATTACCGCAGCAGATGTCGAGCTTTACGATGGAAGCATCACAAGTGAGTGTTATGATATTGCTGGAAAAGAATCACCAAATGCAAATGAAAGAAAGTTCAAAACACACCTTACTGCTGCTTTCACCTTGTAGGTAATATTCAGTGTAACAACCCATCACCGTACCAAGTTAGATTCGATGCAAAGTTTGGTACAGGTAAGTTATATCTTGGATTGCATCATGATATATCAAATATTCATACTCAACCTTGATACATCATCGTTCCTGGGTCACGTCTGTCCACTTTGATGCCATTTTCAGCGAGGAACAACATGCTAATAAAAGTCAAGAACGTGGAAACAAAGCAAATGCAACACAGCGAGGATGTGGACGGTGGGTTGTTAGACGAGCTGAAGGGGATGCCAACGTCAATTGCACAGTCCATCATAGAAAAGAACTGGTCAAAATTATTTACTGGAGTTGTGGTTATCGACATCGCCTTTATAGATGACAATCTGGCTGTGTTTGACCTCGATTTCCTTGCGAGAGTGAAGGGAAGACGAATATGCGCACGCAAGGAGCCGGACTTCTTTTGATGATTCGGAGAAGTGAACAGCTATCTCATAAGTGAAAGTGCTGCCCATGATTGATGATAGCAAAGATTCATCTAAAATGGACGGTAATGGAGTCTTTCGCATCATACCTTATTAATGCATGAAGTCAATAGGCGGTTAGCCTGCCACCCCTTCACCGTGAAGAAATGAAGCAAACAAATTATTCGTTCATCTGCATTGATGATCAATGTGAGCTTTACTTTGCTTGCCATTGAATGCGGCGAGTTGAGAGGAATGCAATGACGCAAACATAGACCACACGAGGAGGTATCGAGGCTCTCTGCAACTCATCTTGAAGGCTCTTGAATGAAGCTCGCTTGAAGGAAAAGATTTTTGGCGCGCCCTTGCTGTCTCTCTTCTCTTCCTCCCCAGTTCCTCCCTCTCCTCCTCACATTTTTTGGGCTCATTTTTCTTCAGCCAGTGTTCACACAATGACGCACGCTGGCCAATCATAGCACATAGACCCCAAGGCCTCACCATGACCGCGGAAACCATGAACGTTGGCTCGGGCTCGTCGCCTATGAACGACGGGGCCACGGAGATGAATGAAGTCTCGAAGGAGTTCAACCGCTCAATGTCGATACCGGACCATGCAGTAATAGTCGACGCAGAGAATCTCCATGTCAACGCCAAATATGTGTCACCTGCCGGCAAATTGGACGGCGCGCCTTCGCCCGAAGAGCCTGACAAAGGCAAAGGGACCGGAAACAAGGCGGGAAAGGACTTCATCGCTCCCAAGGACTTCGAGCTGCTCAAGGTCATCGGCATGGGCGCCTTCGGCAAGGTCCTGCAGGTGCGCAACCGGCACTCCTCCAAGATATTCGCCATGAAGGTCATCTCCAAGCGCCTCATCAAGCGCAAGCTCTCCTACGTGGAGAACATATTAGCGGAGAGGAATATATTGAGCAAAATCGCCAACCACCCTTTTATAGTGACAATGCACGCATCGTTCCAGGTAAGATTTTTGTCATGTCATGTGCTCATATCATATGAATCTCTAGAATGGAATGCCTCATCTTGCGAGAACGTTTCAGACGCGAGAGAAGCTGTTTATCATAATGGATTTCTGCGCGGGAGGGGAGCTGTTCCTGAAGCTGGGCAGGGAGGGCCATTTTCGGGAGAAAACTGCGGCGTTTTACCTTGCAGAGATTACTCTCGCGTTGGAACATTTGCATAGCATCAACGTTTTGCACCGGGGTAAGGCTGGATGATGAGTGCCTCATATTGCAATTACAATGATACGTTGATTCAAACACATCCCTCACATCATGGGTCCTCCTGCAGATTTGAAGCCAGAGAATATCTTGCTTGGATCCGATGGGCACTGCTGCCTGACCGACTTTGGCCTCGCCAAGGATTTTACCGGAAGTGGAGACAACGAGGATGAAAGGGCACGCACGCTCTGTGGCACGATGGAGTATATGGGTACGTCAACACGCATACCGATGTAATATGATTGTTCTTTGAGACTCATATCTAATATTATTTCTTCTAGCACCCGAGATGGTCGCCAGAAAGTGGTATGGAAAAGGAGCTGATTATTGGAGTTTGGGATGCATTGCTTACGAGATGCTCTCCGGACTGCCTCCATTCTCGTCTAAGAAAGGCTCGAAGGAACTATTCAAAAAGATCATGAACGAACGCATCCGCATGCCCGATGGAGCGTCTGCGGCAGCGTGTAAGTTGCTAAAGGGACTACTGAATAGAGATGCAGGCAAACGACTAGGCGCATCGAGGGGTACCATGTTTGAGGTGGGTGGAGTCGGCGCTTTGAAGCAGCAGGTAAGTGCACTGGCTACTGGCTACTGGACATGCACATTTTGTTTGGTCAATGATTCTAACAGATATCACACCCGAATTATACAGCCTTTCTTTTCGGGGCTTGACTGGGGAAAGCTAGAATTGAAAGAGATTGATCCTCCAGAGGACTTCAGTGTAGACAACGATGAGGATTTACGTCATTTCCACGATGAGTAAGTCAAATGAATTCTCGATGCATGACCATAATATTATGATTGCCCTTTGGACTCATGGGCTGATATTATCTCTGATCTTAGGTTCATCAACATGAATTTGCCCCGGTCAGTGAGGGAGATGAGCAAATTGGATTTCTTACCGAGGCACTGTGAATCTGAGAATTTCCGGGGATTCAGTTTCATTGGTGACAGCTTTCCTCTTCCCGAACGATCTGTAAGCTTGTTTGATCTCCTATTTTGGCCCATCTGACTGTACTTGTGTCATCGCTGAGTCATTTCTGTCAAATTCAGGCTTCTGAGGCGGAACATTACTGGAATAACGTCGACGATGATGGGCAAAGTTTGTCAGAGTGTGCATCTAGTGTATTTGATGATGACCTCGGTGAGCTTCCTGCGCCGGAGCCAGTTCCCGAAAAGAAGAAGCGTCCTCCACGAAAGAAGAAGAAGAAGAAACAACAAGCAGTCCCACCGCTGGAGACGACCAAAGAGGGCAACGAAGGTAACGCAGGTCCACCTGCAGGTACGGACAAAGCTTCAAATGGCAAACAGGAAGGGGATGGAAAGATCGCAGATGATAAAAAGAATGGCCAGTCTTCAGGTGGAGGAGAGTCAGCTACAGCTACAAAGAAACCATTGTCACAGCCGGAAGATGCAAAGCGAACAGAGGATGGAATACAACAAAAAACACCTGACGCGACGCCTGCTGCAAAGGACACTGCATTGGAGTCTACAACCAAAAAGCTCAATCCGAATGCCAAAGCATGGGGTACGGTACCACCACCAAAGCCCGTACCGCAGGCTAGCACGTTGAAACCAACTCCCACATCACAAACAAAGCCGGCTCAGCCAAAGCCTGTTGCAACTCCTGCATACAAACCAAAACCAGGTTCATGGGCGTCATTGGCCGTTGGGAATGCCAGCACAAATAATAGCGTTCAGCGGCCAGCAGCGCAGTCAACACCTTCTGTTCCCCTAGCAACCCCATCCAACAACTGGTCGACTGTGGGTAGAGGGAAATCGAACAATAACCAAAGAGCATCAGCGCAATCAGCATCGGCCAATGCTGTGTCATCTAGAGCCTCAGCCAACAATTGGTCAATAGAAAGCCCCAAACCACCTCCAAAGAGTCCCATCAAAGTCAGCACTCCTAGCTCAGATTGGAGAAACCACGTTGTTTCGCCTCGCCGCAAAGGACTTTCTCCGATGACGATGAAAAACCTGATTCCACCACCGCCGGTGGCACAACCTGGAGAAGGGGCGTGGCCGTCCCTGGGTGACTTTCCACCTCCGCCAGGAGCGAAGGCAAAAGAGCCAAAGAAGCAAACAGCCGTAGTGGGAGCTTGGGGCAAAAAGTAGAATGCCAGAAACCCCTGTTCATGCAATGTTTGCTGATTGACACTTATACAATATTATTCAATGAAATATGCTGTCGAGAGACCTGTTTGCTTGTGTTGTTTCAGTGTTTGATCATAACTTACATATCTAGGAGAATGTTAGTTTCCCACATAACCTTGTCTCGCTAGAGTCACTATGTGAGAATGCTTCTACTCGCAGCCGAGAGCTATATCCAACTCACTCAATACTGGATTCTTGAGTTTCTTGCACTCTATCACCCTCGCTCGACCTTCGCTGATCAGTCAACTACGATACAATACATGAACATAGTGGTCAAGGACGAACTGCTGGGCTTCACCACGATTAGGGTATTGTACTAGTGGGAGTGGGCGCGTGTCATTGTGGGAGCATTACTACAGGTTCCTACGTTAATCCCTACCAAAAGTCCCAGCAGAACGACAAACGAGCCGCTCAGGAAGCCGATTCTCCGGCCTCATTCTTTTCGGATTATCCACATTCGCTACGCCTCCCTTCGGAAGTAGCTCGCCTTCCTTCTTGAAAGAACCAACAGAACGAAGGAAAGTGATATTTGAACGCTCCTTCTCTCAAGGGAATAGACTTCTCTCTGGACTCTGGACTCTTTGTGTTGCAAGAGAAACTCGGAAAGTATTCTGAAGGATGGCCAAACCCATAGACAGACCTCACGCCACCGGAGACGAGCAGTTCCCGAGCGGATTGTTCCTCAACGTGCTCCTTGCCTATTTCACTCTGGGGCTCTGGATTTTGACATTACTTTCCTTACATGGGATGGGATATGTGAAAGAAGACACACCGAAGCCGCTGCTCGCGTTTTCCGCCTTGGGCATCTACGGAATAGTGGTCAAACTTGGATTGTCGCGGCTACTGCGTCTTCCTTCGTTGCAACGGGCGGGCAGCAAGATGAAAAGAGGGGCAGCGATCACGAACTTCGATTTGTCGTTCACGGCGTAGGGCAAATGGAGTTCGTCCGAAGAACTTTGAGCGCACGAGGGAGTCGGACGCCTCTAGATGCGCAGAGACACTCCTCTTTCGGCGCTACGAAATAGCGTCAATCTTCTATCGGCATCGCTGTTTTACGACGTCCTCCTTCGAAAATGTTTGAAGCCAAAGATGATCTGGGAGGCGATGATACAGTGCACACTACACAAGCTCCTGGAGGCAGCAGTGGAATGGAAATGAAAGTTTGCGAAATTACACTGCGAGCAAATGTCTGAAAAAGAAATAAGTTCACTTCCGTTGCGTTGCCACCCTGAGATTCATTCCTTCTTCTTGTGACCTTGCTTCTGATCGAGCGCAGAGGTGGCCAAAAAATCCCGGCTCATTACGTTATGGTGTGGCATGTGAGCCATTGGAATCAAAGATGATATGACGCAAACACACCCCTCAACGCTGACCGTGCCTCAACAAGATGTCCAACTAACTACCACACAACTTCCCAACCTATGATCCCCACGGCCCCAATTATATCTCTCCCTTACATCCCCGGAGGCGTGACCTCGTCGTAAACCACGGGAATCAACGGCGCGGCCCTCTCGAAGAACGGAGAGTTGATGTAAATCTCCCACACCACCAAAAGTCCAATGCCAACCCACGCGCCGTTCTCGAGCAGCTTGAGTATGTTCAAGTCCTCGAACGGGTTCTTCTCCTCCTCCATCTCCTTCTCCCTCTGCACGGCCGCCATCTTCCGCTCGGCGTTCCGCGCCGCCTTCTTCCCCATCCCCGACGTGTCGATGAGCATCGCGGCATCCTCCACCCGCCCCTCCTGCATGGCCTCGCGCTGCTTCCTCCGGCTGATCACCTCGTCGAAGTCTGGCAAATCGACCGCACCGCCGCCCCCGCCGTCTTGTTCGATCATCCTGTCGAAGTCCATGAACTTTTCCAGGCTGCGGTCGCCGAGGGTGTCCTGGATGGTCCGGGGCGGCTCCCACGAGGTTCCCGCCTTGCCGCGCATCGCCTCCAGAATGGTGTCCTCGTCTAGGCCCTCGACGTTCCCGCCCACCTCCTCGGCGAGACGGGCGTTGAGGCCGTCTCCGCGCTTGACCGGTGTGACTGTTCGGGAGGGTGGCATGGAGGATGCCGCGGCAGCCATGGGGCTTGCCTGGACGGGCTCGCCGACGGCCTCGTCCGCGCCCTCGGCCTCCCCGTCGTCGAAGTCGGGCAGCTCGTCGGATTGGGCGGTCGTCGTCGGTGAGGCGGGAGACGCATCCGCCTTTCTCCGCCGTCTCCTCTTGCCCTTGGCCGCGAGCGCCGTCGCCGCCGACCACGACGACGACGGCGAGCAGATGAACGACGAGGAGACCGCGCGTACCAACCGGTCGGCCGTGCACACGAACGAAGAGGCGGGAGCGTCGATTACGGACGACGAGATGCGACACAGACCTCCCTCTCTGCCGTGCCCACGGAGCACTAGGTCGGGAGAGGGCGAGCGGCGTAGGCGACGAGGACCAGCTCTCGGAGGTCCACCCGGCCCGGCCGGGCGAGTACCTCTCCGGAGGCGCGTGAATACGAACGTCTGGGCGATGATAATGGATGACAAGGTATACGGGGAGCGGGGAAACATCAATAGCACTTCATAGCGGGAGGGTCCTAATGTTCCAACGTCCCTAAAAAAGTTCCAGTACCCGGCGATTGTGTCGAGGGAGAGGTCCTTTCGTTCCACGTCGTGTCGGACCTGGGCGTCGTGTCAACAGCGGGAGAGAAAACGGAGGGCGACATCTTCTCGTCCGACGAGTCGATGGAGATCTACACGGGCCGGGGATGCAACGGCGTGCTCTTCGACTGAGCGGACATCGACAGGGTTTGAAACGGGCCGTCGACTGTCTCTTCGATGAGGAGATGAAATTGAGCATGTCCTCTGTCGAGAGAGTCGAGCGGTCGAGCGTGTCCGAGGACACAAACTCCACGGAGTCGTCAATGGACACGGGGAGCAGCAAGCGTAGCGGAAGCGGTGAGGAGGAGAAGTGGACGAGCTGCGAGATGGTGCCGAAGAAGAAGTGCGAGAAGGTGTTGGACGGGCAGTACCAGTGCGCGATCTCAAGAAGCCGAAGGTTTGCGTCAACTACACCGAGGTGGTAATGGACATCGACTACGCCATGGGATCCGAGAGTTCTTGGCCGTGCAACAGCAACAACAGGAGGAACGTAGCAGTCCCTGCTACGCCGTCCAAATGCGGAGCGCAGACTCGTGCGGAGCGACTGCAAGGCGGCCACGCTGGCGTGTCGAATGCAGACATATCACGCATCAATCAAAAGCATGCAGAATATCAGCCGAAACTTCGCCGTCGTTAATATAATCTAATAAGTAATAATATTTGGTGTTTCACTTTCAACTCTGGGAACACTTGGAGTGGGCTCCAAAAGTCGAAAGTCAAAACTACGAAGTTAGCTAAGTTGAAGTTGCGAATATCGAGTTTCGACTTTTCACTCCCCACTTTGGAAAACCTAACAGTTTTTCAA
>JALLOV010000105.1:0-14025 GCA_036939655.1 Thalassiosira allenii | reverse complement strand
AGCAGAGTAACTCGACGACGACGACTCGACCTGACTTGTTTCTGTCCTGCTACCATCGGCCTTGCTTGTTTCTGTCTTCAACTCCGAGTAGCTCGACTGGCTCTGGTTTCTAGACTGGCTCTTATCTCCGCCAATCTGCTGCGTCTCCTCCTGTTCCTCTTTAGGTGTAGACACAAGAAAATCAAGCTGCTTCCTCTCCTCCTCGAGCATGTCGTCCAGGTCGTCCAGATCCACCCTGGTCTCCGTAACGACTCTAGACTTTGCACTCTTCTTCTTGGCCTCCTTCTTGACCTCATCGCTGTTGGCGCTGCCCTCGTCGATCCTGTTCTTGGCGACGAGCCACTCGTCGAGCGTCCTCTGGGGTAAATTCTTCTTCTTCGCCTTGTTGCGGTAGTCCATTATCTTCTTGAGCTTCTCTTTCTTGTTCATCTTGCTGTTGTAGGTGGAGTGGGACGTCGTGGTAGTGTCGTCGCCGGCATCTTGAGATGTCGACATTGCCGCCTCGATCGCCCTCTCGACAGATTCGGTGGTGGTGGGCGCGTAGGCTTGCGCTTCCTGTTGCTTGGCCTCGTCCTTGGCATCGACCTTGCTGGATCGAGGCTTTGGTTTGTGCTTCGCCATTTTTTCTCGTGCAAGCTCCATACGACTCTTCTTCTTGATCTTTGGAACGAGAGCAGCATCTGCGGCCGGAGCATTGTCGATGTCGGCAATGCTCCTGGGCGATGCCTGGCTGCAGGACTTGGCCGCTTCGTCGTGCACAGAGACTTCGATGCTGCCGTCATCTGAGTTGGCGGCTATGACTGGCGTTGTGGCTATACTCTCGGTTGATTCATTGGCCTTGCCAACTGTTGCAGACATCACATTACCATCAGAAGTGACGACATTGCCATCCTATGTGAGCTGCTGCATCTCCCGGTTCTTGCTTTCGTCGTCAGAGTTCGAGGGCATTACAGAGCATTCGACGCTGCCATCGTCATCCGACGATGTGATAAGTTGCTTGACCTCCTTCTTTTCTGGCATGGTCACTGCTCGAGAGGGTATGCGAGGTGGCAACCCGCTGCCCTTCGCCTTGGCAGTAGGTTCGATGCACTCCCTTGCATCCTTTTCTGACGACATGATCTTGCTCCTGACCTTCTTCGCCATGACGATTGGACTTGCCGCTCTCATGCCACTCCTGGTAGCAACCTTTTCGGCCTCCTCGTTGTCATTGCCTGGAAGATCGACACTATCAGGATCATAATTACTCGAGAGAGCATCTTTTGGAGCGTCAGATTGCGGGAGGAGGATGACCGCCGAGCCTGCAGAGACCGGGGTACGAGAAGAAGCCGCCGTCGACACGTCATCGCCACCATGATCTTTCTCCTGGTTGGATGAAGGCAGAGCCAAGGGAAGATTATCATGATGCACATTAGTGGTGCCACGCGATTTGCCCCCGCGAAACAGCTTCGCAATAGCCTTGCCCCTGCCATCAGTGCTACCATCCTTGCACTGGTTGTGATTCTCAGTATTGTCAAGCACAGCTGCAGCAGAGCTACTAGAGCCTTCCTTTTCGGAGGAGTCAATAGGCTTGACTTGATTATTTACCTTGTTTGCAATCACCCCTAGACTTGCTGCTTGAATACTGCTAGTCTCGGGCTCAGTAGATGTTGCCGTCTTAACAGAGACATCCCTTGTCAAAGAAGTAATTTGCACAGGGTCGCTAGACGTTTTGCTCCTCCCAAACAACTTCGTCACAGCTTGGCTCCCCACCTTGCCGTACCTGCTTTTGCTCGTATCGTTGTTTTCACTCTTTGTGCTGCTGTCACTTCTGGCGAGGCTAACCTCGTTCGCAATGGATGTGGCTATGGAAGCATTGGATGCTGGGCCAACCACATTTCCATTCAAATTGGATTCGCTACAAGTCCTCTCTCGACTATCAACTCCAGTAACGCCTGTCATGCTGGCTTCCACCTCCTTTAATTTGCTTGGATTCTCTGCATCCTCGCAGTGGGCAGAGTCAATCTCTATCATTGCAGCAGAGACTTCAGAGAGGAAGTCTGCGTTGTCCTTCTTTGAAGTGATTTTGCTACCGGCAGCACTGGCGTTATCCTTTGCCTTATCCGCCGTGCTGACAACATCCGCGGAGTCAGGGCTTATCCTTAAGAGGGCAGCAGAGACTTCATATAGAAAGTCTGCATCATTCTTCTTTGAAGCGATTGACTTATCTTTTGCCAAAGCTTCCAAACCCTCTGACAATGATGTTGACACATTACCCTCTCCCTCCTTTCGAGCAGACAGTTTCCCCTCAGTAGTCTTTCCATGAGAGGCTGCTTTTGAACGTGCTTTCTGCTCGGCTGTATTCTTCTTGAACATGGACGGAATTGTGAACTGGGCAGAACTGGATTTGCTCTTGCCTTTTACTGAAGACGAAGATGAAGAAGCAGCAGCGAGTCTCTGTTTATCCACTGAGAGCTGACCAACCCCACTATCTTTTCCATTTCGATCTTCCCCATTGGAATTTTGGTCGATTTTGTTGACCTCTTGAGGGTCCATCTTCTTTGGGATTTTTGTCTTCACTTTATCCACTCTGTCATCGAGAACAGCCACCTCCTCCTCTTTGGTCTTTCCATGAGATGCTACTCTTGAGCACATTATTTTGGACTCCTGCTTCTGCGCTGCTCTCTTCTTTTGGATAGTCAACTGGGTGAAAGTTGATTTTTCGCTCTTGCCATTCGCCGAAGATAGAGATGGAAGAGAAGCAGCACTTATCTGTTTACCCACGGAAAGGTTACTGTTGTCCACCTTTGTTGCACTGACCTGCCGACCTACATTTGGCTGGTTTCCATTTCCACCTTCCACGCTAACTTTTTGGGAAGCTCCAGGTTTCTTCTTGGTAAACGATGGTGCTCCCTCTTCTCTGCTCTCGTTCCTAGAGCCGTCCTCGATCCCACCAATTTGGGCACTACTCTTGTTGTTCTTATTTTGGTTGGCCATGACAGATGCTTGAGAATGGTTTCGATCCTTGATAATGCTACCACTGCGGGATTTTCGGTTGCGTTTGTCCCTCTTTGACATCTTATCATTGCCAGGCTGAAGTTGCGTTTCTTTGTGCTTTTCACTATCTCTGCAGTTTGATAGAGCAACTGACTTCTCGCCACTTGGTGCAGACCTGCCTGGCGCTGCGTCCCTCGATACAATGGGATCGGGGACAGTACACTCCACAATGACGCTAGGATTTGATTCGTCAGTGTTGGCAGGGATGGAGTTGGCGTCCTTGCCCGAATCCAGGACCTTCTCAACTGTTGACTTGTCCTTCTTGAACAACGAGGAACATAGTCTCCTCCTTGTCGACATTGTGACTACATGTGATGTGTCTATTTCAGAACGAATTGATCGAGCCAACTTCAGTTTGTTGTTGTAGACCTGCAAATCGTGCTCAATCCTATCTTCTGGTGTTTCCTCCAGGGCAATGGCTGTGGCCTCATTGCGAACGGATCGGCAGCTTGACTCAAGTGATTGAGTGCCACTCCTCTTAGTTCCCACGACCCCAATTTCACCCTCTACTAATTTCCTTAGCTGTTCAGAGCATTCCTTTTCTTCCTCGTCCTCCAAAGAATCAAGCTCGAATGATTCTCCTGGAAAATCTTCCATGGCAAATTCAGACAGCTTCTCCTCAAAGGTTGTCGCGAACGATCCAAGCGCCTCCATTGACTCGTCAATGCGTTTCTTTGTTTCGGAAAACTTGAACAATGAGGGAAGATTTGATCGGACCGACTTCAGTGTATGCTTGCCCGCGACCAAGGAGGGTGGACCATCATTTTGCAATGTTTTCTTCTTCGCAACGGTAGTTTCCACTCCGGTCGTGTCAGCCTTTGATGTCGAACCAGCCTGATTGGAATCGTTGATGTCCATGTAAGCTTGGTCGATTACATCGAAGCTTCGAATGGCAGCCTTGTAGACCTGCAAGTCGTGCTCAATCCTATCTTCTGCTGTTTCCTCCGGGGCAACAGCTGTGGCCTCATTGCGAACAGATCGGCAGCTTGACTCAAGAGATTGGCTGTCACTCCTCTTAGTTCCCACGATCCCAATTTCATCCTCTATTACTTTCGTCAGCTGTGCAGAGCATTCTTTTTCTGCCTCGTCCTCCAAAGAATCAAGCTCGGATGATTCTGCTGGAATTTCTTCCATGGCAAATGCGGACAGCTTCTCATCCAAGGTTGTCGCGAACGCAGATCCAAGCGCCTCCATTGACTCGTCAATCTGTCTCTTTGTTTCCGCCCATGCACCAATCCATCCAGGCAGGTCTTTCTTTGACGTCTTGTTTTCAGGCTGATATTCCACCAATTGGGTGCACTCGGTTACATTGCCATCTTTCAGACTGCTCCTCCTCTTTGGCTTCTTCCGGCTCTGGCCTATAAAGACAAAACGTTGCGTGAGAATAGATCAATGGTGATATTATGATAACAGCTTGGATATTCATATTGACCTAATTCCCACCTTTTTCGATGGGAGCCGTGCTTGGTACTATTGCGAGCGAACCAGTCCACTATGGGAAGCACCAGGAAATGATGAGTCGTCAATCAATAAGAAGTCGGCAACTCGTAAATCAATACCAAAGACACTAACCTTGACACTTTTCTTCGCCACATCAATCGTGCTGATCGAAGCATCCGGCGCGATTGCAAAACCCTTGTCGCTGGGAACTTCCTTGGTGCTCATTGGCTCATCAACGCTCTGCCATAGAACCTTGGCTTGTTCTGCACTTCGGCTCTCGGACACTGAAGGCTTGGCCGGGATCGCCTCCCCCTTGCCAGTGTATGGAATCAAGGCTAGCGAGGGCGCAGCTCCATCCTCTTCTCCTCCTTTGCTCCCAACCCTTAACATTGCGCTTCTGACGTCGTCTCCATCATCGTTTGCGCTGCCCTTGGTCGTGCATTGGGCCCCGACGTTGGCCTTGCCTGCCTCGTCCTTACCAGTCGTTGAGCCAGTATCAGAGACAGAGCTGCTTAGAGCAGCTTTGGTGGAAACCTTGGAGACAGCGCTCGCCTCTTCGGCATCTGACTTGTCAGTGGCACTGGACACTGTGACTTCCTTTGCAACGTTATCATTGTTCTCAACCTTTTCTTGTATCTCCTCAGTGTTGGTGTTAGTGCCTGTTTCAGCATCCTCATCCTGCTGCTCAATTTCTTTCTTGGACGATGCTCCGTTCACTGTTATGATTGAACCCACCAACCTACTATTGGCGGACGGAGAAGAATATGCCGAAAAAGTCGTGGCGCTCTTCCCATCCGAGGACGCCGCGCATCATCGATGCCGCGCTTGCTCCTGCCAAACAGCTTGAGCAAGGTCTTGCTCCTGGCCTTGGCCTTGCTAGCTAGTCTCTTGCTGCTGCCGCTTGCGACGCTGGCTGAGGCCAGAGACATTGCAACGGAGGCATCTGAGGATGGAACGCGCGTATCCGCCTCGATCTCGCCCGTGGATGCACCGCATTTCTTCGTCGAGGATTCGATCGAATCTATATTATTCTCCATCTTGTCAGCTGCGAGATCCTTCGACGAGGATTCGATATTCTCGTTCCCGCTCAGAAGAACTGTCTGGACGCCGGCGTGAGATGCGCCCTTGGTTATATTCTTCAGCTCGACGACTTCCTCGATCTCGATGGCGTCCTCAGTTGCGACGGAAGGAGAACTATCGTCCTTCGAGGATCTGAACGACCCGAACCTGTCCTTGTCTTTGAGCCTGTCAGTATTGGGAGGCTTTCTCGGGGCGTCCGAGCCCGTGGAGGAGGGGCCCGATGACGCGGCAGTGGAGTCGTCGGAGGCGACTGGACCTTCCTCCCGTTTGGTGCCGGATTTGCCCTCCTCCTCGGGGATGGACGGGAGAACATCCTTTACCGCGACGAAAGTGACGCTATCGTACTTGGCCTTTTCCCTTTCGAGCCATGACTTGTCGGGAAGCGATTTGATGCCTGTGCAGTTGGGTGAAGATGAATTGGCGACTGGATCTTTGGCGGTCGCGGTCGGTGGACGGTCCTCCAGCGAAGACGATGGCGCCTGCTGCTCGGTATCTGCACGTCGCTGCCCAACCTTCTTAATCCTCCCGAAGAACTTAACGCCCCTGGATGACTTCTTGGCACCGCCGGCCTTGCCCCGGTCGTTCTCGGTCCTGACGCAATCGCCATTGCCTTTGCCTTTGATACTCTTAACATAACTCGCGGCACTTCCTTCCCTCTTGGGAGCCGTGTAAGATATGTTGGATGGCAGCACCGTGCTATCATCACTTAGACTTGTCCCGCTCCCAACTTGCGAGACCTGCGAGACCACCTCGATCTCCTCCTCCAGAACCTCCGTCTCTTGAATGCTACTCACATCACTTGAACTTCGCCGTAGCCGCCTCGCCATTTTGGGACCCATGGCTCCGGGCTCCGATTTCGATGACAGCGCTTCACTGATAAGATGGTCTCCGAGATCTAGGCAACGCCGAGATTCATGTAGTAATCTCATCCTCATGCACCCCCCCCAAGAAGATGAAGCTTCCCTACCGTCAATAAGATAGTGCCCGCCCAGTCTCTCTTTCCTGATGCACCGAGCACGGCGCCTTGGCATTGGCATCGGCACATCACCGAGAACGGGCGGCTTGTTGGTGGAGGCTCGGCGGCTCGGCGGCTCGGATGATCCGTCGGTATCCTACATGGGAATTAGTACCAATGATGTTGCGGTATCCTCTTCCAATCTAATTCCAATCCAAGTCGAGGGCAGGTCGAGGGAGGTTGGATGAGGACCATCCCGCTTCACGTCAAGCGAGAGTGAGATGATCATAACCCAAGCAAAAGTACTTTGGTTCTGCTTTGGTTGCGATGCCAGATGAATGAAGCCAAGTGAGGATGATCATATACAATTATTAAATCCGTCCTTACAGCTTTATCATGGTATCTCACCTCGAATCAATCGCACGATCGAGGTGATATCGCGTCGAGCATGCTAGAGAAAGCCTGTCTACGAAGTATCTCGGTAAGTGCACCATTGGTTACTTGCTACATGTTCGTTTCAGTTTGCCTCTCATATTTCACTTCTGCCAATCCAAGTAATTTACATGCACACAATCGGTTTCTTCCTTCCACACAATCCGGCTGAATGGTCTCTCTGTTGCGCAAATACTTCTTGAGATTAGTAACATAAATCTATACAGAAACACTACTCAGCACCTTTGCGACTTTGCAAACATCTTTGGTTTCTTGTAAGGTCCCAAGAACCAGATTGAATTCAAGAACCAGTTCACCGGCATTGGTTCACCTGCATCTACCACATCGGCAACATCCTCGCGCAGGCACGGAATAACTGTCCTCTTCGTCATCGTAATCAGCATTCAATGGCCAGAAGAAGCAGCAGCCACCATTCCCAAAACACTTTGCATCGGAGACTTTACTTGCCTCGTCTACTTCCGTAAAAGTCTCATCCTCATTCCAGATCTCATCTTGACGAGCTGGGGACTGTATGATGGCAAGCTGCTCCACGGGAGCAACACCTGCTCCTCCTACCACTAATTCCCTGTCCAACATTGGCACAGCCGCAGCTGCGAAAGTCTTCACATTGGGTACAATAATTTCCGTCTCCACGGACATCGTCTCAGTCCTCTCTTCCAACAACCTGACTTTCTCAACGAGTTCCCCCACGATGTCAGCTGTACTTTTAGCTGTTTTTGACTCTTCCTTGGGTGTCTCTGCAAGAGGTTTACCCTTCTTGGAAATGTTCTTTTCTCGGCTCTCCTTCTGCTTCTTCGTTTTCTCATTGCCGTCGGGCTTTCCTGACATGGACTCCTCGTCTATCTCACTCTTCCTGCTCTTCCATCTCCATTTCTTCTTTTTCTGCTTCTTATGTTTGGCTGAGTCTGTGGTTGTATACAGCTGCATGTGTTGATGCATTTGAAGCTGTTGCATCTGTTGCATTTGAAGCATTTGTAGCTGGATCTGCTGCTGCTGCGCTTGGATTTGCGTCATTTGATATTGTATCTGCGGATCCTGCTGCGCCTGTGGTACGCTTGCTGCAGGTAGCAAGTCTCGATTTGAGGAAGGCTTTTCCTGTTCGTTCTCCATAAACTCCAGCACATCCTTCGTGGACTCAGTTGACAGCTCCTTGCTACCGTTACCCTTTTCTGACATCGCCAGAGCCACTAGAGTAGTATCACTCTCAGAATCTTTTGCCTTGATCTTGCTGGTCGCGAATGCAGGGCTTGTCACCTGATCCTTAGCAATTGACCTTTCCTGTCCGTTCTCAATGCACTCCAGCGCATCATTTTTGGGCTCAGTTGACAATATCTTGCTGCCGTTATCTTCATCCTTGATCTTGACAGCCTGCCTTCCCTCTCGAGTGCAGCTAGTATTGGGCTCCGCAGAAGCCGCCAGCATAGTAGGGGCGTCCCTTGTTGGGGAATCAGTAGGCGCAGATGACACAGTGGTATCGATACGCGATCTGCTCATCCCAAACAGTTTCACAATAGCCTTGCTGCCGACCTTGTTACCACTGCTGCTCGTGTTCGGACTGGACTTATCACTGTTTGCGCTGCTGTTGCTTTCTGTGACGACAGTCTCTCTAGCAACAACTGAGAATGTGGAAACATTGGCAGCCTCACCAGCTTCCTCTTTATTGAGAGAGGAATTGCTTGCCACATTGCTGCCGCTGATCGATTTCTCCAATATGCTCGGCACAGTACGGGTAGAATCAGCTGGTATAATTGAAGTGTCCTTTGTCAAAGTTTTCCCCCTCCCAAACAGCTTCAAAGAAGTCTTGGTACTGACCTTGCCACCATCCCTCTGGTTGCAGGTACTTTTATCACTAATGGAGCTACAGTCACCCGCAAGGCCAGTCTTGCTTCCAACATCAGGGGCTGCAGAGATGTCTCCTGGCTTGATATCATCCTTGAGCTTGCTAGCTATCGCCACTGGATCTGCCGCTTGATTGATGCTAGTCTTAGACTCGGTAAATTCAGCTTGCACAATTGGAGCGTTCTTCGTCAGAGTTTTGCTCCTCCCCGAGAGCTCCGATGTAGCCTTGGTGCTGACCTTGCCACCATTCCTCTTGTTGCAAATGCCTTTGTCAGTCTTTGAGATACAGTCAACTGCAATGCCAGTCTTGCTACCAACGGTGGAGTCTTGGCCAACATCTTTTTCATTCAAACTGGTGTCATCAGTACTCCCTGAGTTTGGCATTCCTCTATCACTGGCCACCACATCTTTGGACTCGTTTTGGTTCTCTGCAACATCAAGAATATCATTCTCAGAAAAACCTGCAGACTTCGTTGTTGCCACCACTCTACTAGTCATTGACTTCGATGGTGGTGCAGGAGCAAACGGAGTAGTGTCCTTCGCAGAAGGTGCAATCGACACAGGTGACGTATTAGCCTCACCACTGGATCTAACTCTGCCAAACAACTTCTTTTTCGCCTTGCTCTTTGTGCTGCTACCACTCGTAATACCACTAACACTTGAATCTCTGGATCCGCTGGCGGCTTCGCCAACTTCCTTCTCCTTGTTGATGCTGGACTTGTCGTCAGTCCCCTCTGGTGCTGCCTCGCTGTCACCACTGGCAACATACTTAGTGGAGTCAACCTTTTTGGAAGAGCCAGTAGAAGGAGACTTCTCGTTTAGCATAACCACAGGACTTGCAGCTCGAATATCGCTTGTCTTTGACTTGGTTGGTGCCACTGGCACAATAGAGGCAACCTTTGTCACAGGTACCTTGCCATCGTCACTTTTCGCTCTGCCCTTAACAACTTCCGGGGTCTTCTTCTGGCTTGGAACGCATGTCGCAGCATCATTATTTGGGGCTCCATTTGAGGCGGAGTTCATCCTAACCAAGGCTGCAGAAACATCAGAGAGAAAGCCTGCATCTCCCATTTTCATTGTGGCGTTGCTTTCGGCGATGTTCCCTCTGCTGTCAACACCGTCCTGTTCACTCTCTAGGTTGGCAACGCTGGGCTTCCTATTGCCACCACTCGCCGAGTCAGAGCTGATTTTCAGCAGGGCAGCAGAGACTTCAGATAGAAAGCCTGCATCATTCTTCTTCGAAGATCTGCCTAGACCTGAGTCGCTAGAGACATCGGAATCAGGTGTTGTGCCCTTCATTGTGACGCTAGGTTTTGGTTCCGAAGTAACAGCGATTGCCTCCTCTTCAAAATCCAGGACCTCCGCGTCGCTTGGCTTGTCCTTCTTGAACAACGAGGAGCTGATCGATCGAACCAACTTCAGTGCATTCTTGCTCGACTTCGATGAAGAGGAAGGACACTCATTTTGCGATGGCTTTTCGCCCACATTGATGGTCTCCCCTCCAACCTTGTTTGGCGAACCAGCCTGGCTCAAGTCTTCAATATCCTTGTAAGCTTGGCTGATTGCATCGAAGCTAAGATCGGTGGCCTTGCAGCCCGGCAAATCGAGCTCTATGGATTCTCCTACTGGCATTTGTTCTTGGACAACATCTGACTCCTGGACCTCAGCATCCGTGCTTGACTTAGGTGGTTGACTGTCACTCTGCCTCGTCTTCATCCCCTTCTCTGCGTACTTCTTTAACTGTTTGGTGTGCTCTTTATCCGCCTCATCCAAGGACGCCACGAACGCTGATCCCAGCTCCTCCATCGACTCCTCGATTTGATTTGTCAGGCTCGTTGCGTTCTTTTCGATCCACATGTTTATCCATCCAGACGACTTGGATACCTTCTGGTCTTTCTTCGGCGCCTCGATTTTGCACTGTGGTTCCTCCATTTGGGCGTCACTGGGCACCTTGCCATGGTTCTGGCTGTTCCTTGAGAGCCTCTTCTTCTGCTTGCTATGATTCTTTCCTTTGACCTGAATGAGATTGACAAAAAAGGTGCCCATGAGAAGCTCATCATGATGTTACACAAGAGCTTGAACGTTGAACAAATCCTTACCTTCTTTTCCTCTTTTTTTGGAGCTGCTGCAATCGGTACTATTGCGAGCGAACCAGTCCACTGCATAGATGGAGTCATGGGTGGTTGAGGGCTAAGTCTAGAACATTAGCAATACAAGCGAAATAACATACTGACCTTCTCGCCCTTCTCTGGCTCGTCACTGGACTTGCCAACCCTACAGTCATCGCTGGATGGGACATCAGGAGCAGAGTCGACAATGTCCTCCTTTTCGGCGTTTGACATGCCACCAGCACCAGCTCCGGCACCCACAACACCATCGTCTTCGGAAACTTCCATGATCTTCTTCGCTTCATCATCACCCAGTGGTAGAGTCGCGGCATTTTCTTTCTCCAACACCACCGGTGTGGCCAAGCTTGGCGCGCCCTCGCCAGAAGATAGGATCAAAGCCGATGAAGACGCGGCATCAACCTCGTCCCCTCCTGACGTTGCATCATCACCACTACGCGACGATTTGCTCTTGACGCCGAAGAGCTTGCTTGCGGCCCTCTTGAGGGCGATGCCAGACTTGGCGCCCGAGCTTGTGCTTTTCGCATCATCACCATCACCGTTTGTGCTGTTCTCGCTCGTACCGCAGGCCTTGATAATGGCCTTGGAGGCCTCGTCCTTACCGGTAGCGGAGCTGATGGCGGAGGCAGAGCTTCCCAAGGCAGCGTCAGTGGAGACTTTGGAGACGACATGGTTCTCCTTTTCGGCAGCCGACTCAATGGTGGCATCTGAATCTGCAACTTTCTTTGCATCGTCAGATCTCAGAGAGACCTTGTTCTTCTCCTCATTGTCTTGCATCGTCACGGCGCTGTCATTATGTGATCCAAACTCCTGGCCCTGCTTATTGTCCTTGGACGACGAGCCCTTCACTGCCCCTTTCACTGCCGACCCAGAAGACGACGAAGGAGCTGGGTCACCCTTCTCATCCGACGATGACGATTCATCAGCGCCTCGCTTGCTCCTACCAAACAGCTTGCGCACGGTCCTGGCCCCAGCTTTGGCATTGCTCTTCTCAGTAATCTTGCCTTTTGTGCTGCTGCAGCTTGCGATGCCGTCCTTGCCTCTGGCCTTTACCGCGTCAGATGTTGGAACTGAGGCATCAGGCGCTTGGACTCCATCCTTTTGGACATTAGAGCTGCAACTCAGGACGGGAATCGCGGCATTCTCCACAGCTGAACCTCCCCTGGCCTTTGTGCCAGCCGACTCATCGGCTGCAAGATCCCTCAGCGAGGATTCGATAAGCTCGTTACCGAGCAGCAGCGCCGCTCGGACGTCGATGTCATTGGAATCACTCTTGGATTTGTCCTTCGGCTTGACTGTCTCGTTCTCAGTCTCGTCAGCGTTCTCTGTTGCGACGGAGAGATTGCTATTGTTCCCCGAGGATCCAAACGACCTGATCCTGTCACTGAGCCTGTTCGACCTCGTCGGAGTCTCTGCCTTGCTATCAGGATTATTCGATGAAACCGAGCCGGCAGAGGACTGGCCTGATGACGCGGCCGTGGAGTCGTCGGAGGCTACGGGATCTGCCTCCTTCTTGGCGCCTGCGGATTTGCCCTCAGGGATGGACGGGAGCAAGACGTCCTTGACCGAGACGAAGGCCTTTTCCGTTTCGGTCGAAAGCTTTGCGGGAAGACTTTTCATGGCTGTGTCCTTGGGTGAAGTTGAAACAGCTTCCTTGGAGCTTGCGGACGATGGTACCCTTTTGGCATTCTCTCCTGGAGACGGTGATGTCTGCTGCTTGGTGTCTCCGGCCTTGTCCTTCTTGCTCGTGCGGATCCCGAAGAACTTGACGCCCTTTGACTTCTTGGCACCAGCACCCTTGCTTCCGCTGCGCTCGTTCTTAGCATCACCTTCACCGTATCTCACGACACCCCCTTCCTTCTTGTGAGCAGTGTAGTAGGACACATTTGATAACGGCACCGTGCTATCGTCGCTCGCGCCGCCGACCGAGGCCTGCGACACGACCTCGATCTCCTCATCTGCAACCTCCGTCTCAGTGGTGCTGCCCGCGTCACTGCTCGAACTGAGCCGCAGCCGTACCTGAGACAACGCCGCGGCCCTGCTCCTGCCCGCCTCCAGGCCGTCCGCGTACGAGAGCGGCGGGACGCGCACGTCGTCGTCCTCGGCGACCGCGGGACGGGGACGGCCACCCAGCAGCGTTCCCGTCTTGGTCTGGAGGAGGCCCGCGCCGCCCGGCGAGTAGTAGTTCGCCATCACTTAGGATCCGGCAAGCTTCTACTTTTTGACGATTCAGCGTTCTCCAGCTACGGCTTCGGTGAGGTTTGAAGGCCAATACCAATGCAACCAAAGATGGCTGCATCAGGCCTCCATGATATGCATGATGTTAGAAGGCACCCCGATCACGGCTTCATGTACCAAGGGAGCGCCTTGGCAGGGGGCATCGGCACGTCTGATCGGCACGGCAACATCCAAGCTCGAACGTCGGTCGGCGGGTTTGTGGACAGAGGTGGGCAGGCTCGGCGGCGCTGGAACAATTTTGGCGGTGATTGGAATGAGGCCAAATGAGGCACGAAAATGGAGGGGGTGATTAATTCAAATCGGTATCCTGCATGGGAATTAGTACATGAACATGGGTACCTATCCCCCTCTGAGGAGCAACCCCATAAAAAGTTCAAGAATAGCACTATTATTTGAGGTTTGTCAATTGCAGATCTAATCTGTATCTGCGGGAAGGGACGGACCCTCCTCTCTAGACCAAGTCTCTGGGTACAAAAAGTACGTGCAAGTGAAATTTTCATGGGTAGTATGATGTGATGCCCTGCGTGCCTTGAACCTGCGATCTTGCATTAAATCTTGCCGAAATTAGAAGAGTATTGTAGAGGCTACTTCGCCTTCACCTTAAAGTCCTCTCTCTGGGTGTAAAAGGTAGGTACGTGCACTGTACATGCAAGTGAAAATTTCAATATGCGATACCCTGCCTTGAACCTGCGATATCTTTGCCATGAGAATCTGAATCCATCTTGCCACAGATTTAAGCTCAGTTCATAATATTCATATTGCGATGGGTAGCAGCCAAAGTAACCCCTCAAATGTGACGTGTCCGTCCAAAATGAATTCACCCACTGCCTCTGAAGCTGAGGATAGTTGGTTCCCATTTCA
>JALLOV010000104.1:37500-45000 GCA_036939655.1 Thalassiosira allenii | reverse complement strand
GCATAAACAATCAGGAGGTTTGCTTAGAAGCAGCAATCCTTTAAAGAGTGCGTAATAGCTCACTGATCGAGTAAACCTGCGCCGAAAATGTATGGGACTAAGTAATTTGCCGAAACTGTGCGATATATATTTATATATCGGTAGGGGAGCGTTCTGTTGTAGGTCGAAGTACTAGCGTAAGCGGGTATGGACGAAGCAGAAGTGAGAATGTCGGCTTGAGTAACGAAAATATAGGTGAGAATCCTATACCCCGAAAACCCAAGGTTTCCTCCGGAAGGCTCGTCCGCGGAGGGTAAGTCAGGACCTAAGGCGAGGCTGAAAAGCGTAGTCGATGGACAACGGGTTAATATTCCCGTACCGTTTTTTATTGATATCGAGGGACGGAGAAGGCTAAGCTAGCCGGATATTGGTTTTACCGGTTTAAGCGTTCGAGATGTTGAGAAGCGGAGAAAACGCTTTGAGTTGAGACGTGAATACGAGACGCTAAGGCGTCGAAGTAGTGTATGTCATACTTCCAAGAAAAGCTTGCACTGTCATAGATAAAAAACGCCTGTACCATAACCGACACAGGTGGGTAGGTAGAGTATACTAAGGGGCGCGAGATAACTCTCTCTAAGGAACTCGGCAAAATAACTCCGTAACTTCGGGAGAAGGAGTGCCTTATTCTTAAGGTTGCAATAACAAGATCCAAGCAACTGTTTATCAAAAACACAGGTCTCCGCTAAGTCGTAAGACGATGTATGGGGGCTGACGCCTGCCCAGTGCCAGAAGGTTAAAGAAGTTGGTTAGCAATTGCGAAGCTGATGACTGAAGCCCTGGTGAACGGCGGCCGTAACTATAACGGTCCTAAGGTAGCGAAATTCCTTGTCGGGTAAGTTCCGACCCGCACGAAAGGCGTAATGATTTGGATACTGTCTCGGAGAGGGGCTCGGTGAAATAGACTTGTCTGTGAAGATGCGGACTACCTGCACCAGGACAGAAAGACCCTATGAAGCTTTACTGTAACTTGAAATTGAAATTGGACTTTATTCGCGCAGTATAGGTGGGAGGCGTTGATTATAATCTTGCGGGATTATTGGAGCCATCAGTGAGATACCACTCTTGTAATGTTAGATTTCTAACTTTGAATCATTATCTGGTCAAAGAACAGTTTCAGGCGGGCAGTTTGACTGGGGCGGTCGCCTCCCAAACGGTAACGGAGGCGTACAAAGGTTTCCTCTGAACGGTTAGAAATCGTATCTAGAGTGTAAAGGCATAAGGAAGCTTGACTGTGAGACCTACAAGTCGAGCAGGGACGAAAGTCGGTCTTAGTGATCTGACGGTACTGAGTGGAAAGGCCGTCACTCAACGGATAAAAGTTACTCTAGGGATAACAGGCTGATCTCCCCCAAGAGTTCACATCGACGGGGAGGTTTGGCACCTCGATGTCGGCTCATCGCATCCTGGGGCGGTAGTACGTCCCAAGGGTTGGGCTGTTCGCCCATGAAAGCGGTACGCGAGCTGGGTTCAGAACGTCGTGAGACAGTTCGGTCCATATCCGGTGTAGGCGTTAGAATATTGAGAGGAGCCTTCTTTAGTACGAGAGGACCGAGAAGGACATACCTCTGGTGTACCAGTTATCGTGCCAACGGTAAACGCTGGGTAGCTATGTATGGAGTGGATAACCGCTGAAAGCATCTAAGTGGGAAGCCCACCTCAAGATAAGTATTCTCATCACGAAAGTGAGTAAGGTCACGGTAAGACTAACCGTTTGATAGGCATTAAGTGTAAGTACAGTAATGTATGTGCTGAGATGTCCTAATAGACCGAGGACTTGAATTTTTAAAATCTTTAAGGTATACAAAATATCTTAAAGATTTTTTGCTTTGGTGTTTTTAGTGTACTGAGCGGAACCACACTGATCCATCTCGAACTCAGTTGTGAAACGTTATAAATCGACGACAATACTTGGGGGGGGACCTCCTGGGAAGATAGTTCAATGCCAAAGTTTTAAAAAAAAATAATTATATATGTTTAAATATTTAAACTAGTGTGTTAAAAAGTAGGAAACTATTTCTAGTATTGTTTATTGTTTGATTTGTTATGTAAATTCTTAAAAAATATTTAAAGTTTTATATATAATATTAAGTATAATACTAGTGATTAACATTATTTTCTGTATTTAAATTTTTAACATTTCTAGAGGATTATCAGTTATGGATACTCGTTTACTAGTAATCGCTGCGCCTGTTTTAGTAGCAGCATCATGGGCTTTATTTAATATTGGTCGTTTAGCAATTCAACAAATTCAACGTTTATCACGTTAAAAAATAATTACAAGGCTAGAAAAACCAAAAATAGTCTTGTAATTGTTATTTTTAAAGGTTTACAAATTTTTTTAATTTAGTTAATTAAATTTTTAATAGATTTCTTAAACGGAGTCTAGACAAATCTAGACAAATTAACTTCTATTTTGTACAATAAATTAAAAAACTATCTTAAATAAAGATAAAAAAAAGTCATGGCTGTACCTAAAAAACGGACATCAAAAGCAAAAAAGAATAGTCGTAAAGCTAATTGGAAAAGAAAAGCAGCGAAATCTGCACAAAAATCTTTATCATTAGCCAAATCAATATTACGTGGTAAAACTACAAGTTTTGTATACCGTCTTTATGTTGATGAATAAATCGAAAATTTTCTTAGTATACATTTAAACATATATTAAGAAAATTTAAGATTTATTTAAGATTAATTAAAACTAAATTTGAATCTATAGTGGCTTAAACATTTAATAAGTAAATAAGATTTCAGTACTTGTATAAGTATATAAACAGATATTATTTCTTTTTATAGAGTTGTAACGTACTCTATAATAAACTCGAAAAATACTGATGCTGTAAGTAAGAATTTATTGGATAGTCTTCCTTAAATAGATTCTAGATTTAAGGTTATGCAATTACCGTTATATCGAGCTCTTAAGACTTGTTTAAGAGCCTTTCCTTAATTGATAAATATAGGCGGATGTGGCGAAATTGGTAGACGCGCTAGATTTAGGTCCTAGTAACTTTTGTTTTGAGAGTTCGAGTCTCTCCATCCGCATTCTAAAAATTCTTTAATTAACTTCTTGAATATTTGTTATATGGTTCTTCCATTTACGCTACAACAATTACGTATTTTTAAAGCTATTGCTTCTGAAAAAAGTTTTACTCAAGCCGCTGAAATTTTATTTGTTTCACAACCCTCTTTAAGTAAACAAATTAAAACTTTAGAAACTCGTTTAGGAATTTTATTGTTAAACCGAACTGGGAATAAAATATCTTTAACTGAAGCCGGTAATGTTTTTCTTCAATATTCTGAACGAATACTTGCTTTATGTGAAGAAAGTTGTCGAGCTTTAAATGATTTAAAAGATGGTGAACGAGGAAATTTAAAAGTTGGTGCAAGTCAAACTATTGGAGCATATTTAATGCCTCGGGTTTTAACTTTATTTGCCCAAAGTTACCCCCAAATTACTTTAAATATTGATATTGATTCGACTAGAATTATTGCAAAAAAAGTTGCTGATCGAATCATTGATATTGCTATTGTCGGAGGAGATATACCTACTGGTTTAAAAAAAAATTTAGAAATTGAAGATTTTGTGGAGGACGAACTAATTTTAATAATTCCTAAGTCACACCCATTTGCAAGAAAGAAAAAAAAGAAAATTAGTCGAGAAGATCTTTATCATTTAAATTTTATAACACTAAATTCGAATTCTACAATCCATAAATTTATTGATAATATTTTGATTCAAAATAATATTCAAACTAAACAATTTAATGTAATTATGGAATTAAATTCTATTGAAGCTATAAAGACTGCTGTTAGCCTTGGGTTAGGGGCTGCTTTTGTATCTTCTTCAGCCATAGAAAAGGAAATTGAATTGAAAACAGTAGAAATTATAACAATCGAAAATATTAAAATAACACGAACATTATCAATTATTACAAATACCGATTCTCATCGATCTAAAGCCTTTGACTTTTTTTATAATGAATTGTGGTTACTAAAAAATTTATAAATTTATCCAGTTCTAATTTAAGTTGACTTAAGTAAAATTTATTTTGTAATATTATTTTATAAAAAGAAAAATCTTCTAAAGTATGAAATACGCAATTGTAGAAATTAGTGGAAGACAATTTTGGATTGAAACAGGAAAATATTACGATTTAAACCGTATTCCAACAGAACTTGGAAAAGAAATTACATTAAATAGAGTTTTACTAGTTAATAATGATGGAGAACTTTTAATAGGAAAACCCTATTTAGAAAGTGTAAAAGTTAAAGGGAAAATTTTAGAACATTTACGTGGTCGTAAAACGATTGTATATAAAATGCGTCCTAAGAAAAAAACTCGTAAGAAACAAGGACATCGACAAGATTTAACTCGAGTGCTTATTGAAGAAATAAATATTAATTAATCTTTAAGGAATAGAAAAAATGGCACATAAAAAAGGTGCAGGTAGTACGAAAAATGGTCGTGATTCAAATGCAAAACGCTTAGGTGTTAAAAGATTTGGTGGTGAAAAAGTAAAAGCTGGCAGTATTTTAATTCGTCAACGAGGAATGAAATTTAAACCTGGTTCAAATGTTGGATATGGGAAAGATTTCACTTTATTTGCGTTAGTTGATGGAACTGTAAAATTTGATTATAAAGATGCTCAACATAAACGAGTAAATATTATTACTTAGTAGAACTTTATACAATTTTCAAAATGCTAAAAAATCCATTTATTAAAGATTCAGTCACAAATCAATATCAAGGATTAATTAATCAAATTAATGCTTTAGAAAATAATTTAAAAACATTAACTAATACAGAACTAAGAGATAAAACATTTCAATTAAAAAAACAATATCAACAAGAACAAGACTTAAACTCACTGATTGCTGAAGCCTTTGCAATTACACGGGAAGCAAGTTTACGAACTTTAGGTCTTCGTCATTTTGATGTTCAATTAATTGGAGGCTTAGTTTTAAATAGTGGAAAAATTAGTGAAATGCGAACTGGTGAAGGAAAAACCTTAGTTGCAACTTTACCTGCTTATTTAAATGCTTTAACTAATAAAGGTGTTCATATTGTTACGGTAAATGATTATTTAGCGAGTCGTGACCAAATTTCAATGGGCCAAATCTATCGATTTTTAGGATTAGACACAGGTTTAATTCAAGAAGATATGGCCTTTGTAGAACGACAACAAAATTATAATGCTGATATTACCTATGTAACAAATAATGAATTAGCTTTTGATTATCTCCGTGATAATATGGCATCAAATTTGAATCAAGTGGTTCTACCACCTTTTAATTATTGTATTGTAGATGAAGTTGATTCAATTTTTATTGATGAAGCACAAGTTCCATTGATTATTTCTCAAGGAGTGGAAACCTGTATTGATAAATATATTGTTGCAGCGGAAGTTGCAGAATATTTAGAAGTTAATGTTCATTTTAAAGTAGATGAAAAAAATAGAAATATTATTTTAACTGAACAAGGAACAGCTCAAATTGAAAAAATCTTACAAGTGGAAGATTTATATAATCCAAATGATCCTTGGATTCCTTATATTTTAAGTGCTATTAAAGCAACGGCTTTATTTTTCCGGAATGTACATTATATTGTTCAAAACAATCAAATTATTATTGTTGATGAATTCACAGGCCGGATTATGCCAGATAGAAGATGGAATGAAGGTCTACACCAAGCTGTGGAAGCAAAAGAAGGAGTTCCAATTCGACAGAATACAGAAACAGCCGCATCCATCACTTATCAAAACTTTTTCTTATTGTATCCTAAATTATCAGGTATGACTGGGACCGCTAAAACATCTGAGGTAGAATTTGAAAAGATTTATAATCTACCAGTAGAAGAAATACCGACAGCGCGACCAAACCTTCGTAAAGACTTGCCTGACTTTGTTTATAAAGATAGTTTAACAAAATGGACTGCTATTGCAAGAGAATGTAAATCTGTTGCAAAAACAAAACAACCAATTTTAATTGGAACAACAACTGTTGAAAATTCGGAAATGTTAGCTGATTTATTGAAAGAATATCAACTATCTTATAGGTTGTTAAATGCAAAACCAGAAAATGTAAAACGAGAATCAGAGATTGTTGCACAAGCGGGAGAAATTGGAAGTATCACAATAGCAACAAATATGGCTGGTCGAGGAACAGATATTATTTTAGGTGGAAATATTACATTTAAAGTTCGAAAACAACTTTATAATATTTTAGTTTCTTATAAAAGCCAAAGTAACTCAACAAAATTAAATAATATTTTTCCTTTAATACAGGATATTAATTTTACTTCACAAAAATTTTTAAGTGTTTTAAATTCATTACTTAATGATTCTAAATTTTTAAGTTTATCATCAACTGGAATTTTAAAATTTCTAAATGAGATTGATCAAATTCGAATTCCCAAAATCCCCTATCAGTGTTCAATTAAATTTTTATTAAATGAACTAATAAAATTTGAGAAAAAAAATCAAAACATTAACAATAAGATTGTTAAAAACTTAGGTGGACTTTACATTATTGGAACTGAGCGAAATAATTCTCGTCGAATAGACAATCAATTACGTGGTAGATGTGGCCGTCAGGGTGATCCAGGAACTTCTAGATTTTTCTTAAGTTTAGAAGATTCTTTATTCCGCAATTTTGGAAGTTCAAAACTTCAAAACTTCATGCAAAATCAACTTTTAGATGACCTACCATTAGAATCAAGTTTATTGACTAAAAGTTTGGATGCTGCTCAAAAACGAGTAGAAGAAAGAGATTATGATGGACGAAAATACTTATTTGATTATGATGATATATTAAATAAACAACGTAATATCGTTTATTATGAAAGAAGAAAACTTTTAGAAAGTCAATCTCTTCGAGAGACAATTTTAGCTTATGGTGAACAAGTTATTAAAGATATTATAAATTTATTAAAAGATCCGAAGTTTACAAAAAATAGCTCGATAATTGAAGAACTATTTAAAACAAAGTTAGTAAGCTTAACTGATGATTTAAAAAACATAGATCAATTTGAATTAAAAACTTACTTATTTCAAGAGTTTTGGTTATCTTATGAATCAAAGGTTCTAGAATTTGAAATATGTCAAATTGGTTTAATTAGATCCTTCGAACGGACAATTATTCTTTATTATACAGATATTGCTTGGAAAGAACATTTACAAAAAATTGCATTATTACGTGATGCAGTCGGGTGGAGAAGTTATGGGCAACGCAATCCATTGTTTGAATTTAAAGAAGAAGCCTATAATTTATTTCAAAATCGAAACATAACCATAAGACATTTATTAATTCGTGATTTTTTACATTCCTTTATCTTATAAAGGTTAAAATCATTTTTATTAAAAATAAAATAAATCTATCTATGACAAAACGTACTCTATCAAATAAAACACGTTCATCTGTTTTAAAAGTATCAGGTTTCCGTGCTCGTATGGCAACAGCTCAAGG
>JALLOV010000104.1:0-30000 GCA_036939655.1 Thalassiosira allenii | reverse complement strand
TCATCTACTGGTCTACCATCTCGTCGAGTTGTATTTTCCATGATAACTAATCTATATGAAGGTTGTCGCTTTCTTCCGTTTCGTTTTAATCTTAGTTTTAACATAAAGTAATTTATAAAGTATGAGTTTTTTTTTAAATTGAAAGATAAATAAATATAAAGTTTTTAGTAAAATTCTAAAATTATCGTCTTGAGTAGTACTCAATAACTAATAATTCATTTAAATCTAATAAAAGTTCACTTCGATCACAATAATTTTTGACAATTCCTTCTAATTTTGACTTATCTAACGTTAAATGAGTAGGAGGGTCAACAAAATTTATTATTTTTAAATTATTTTCAACTACGTTTTTTGATGTTGATTTTGGTTTTACACCAATAATATCATTAATTTGACATTGGAAACTTGGAATATCAACAACTTTATTATTTACTGTAATATGTCCATGGTTTACTAATTGACGAGCGGCTGCGATTGTTGGAGCAAAGCCTAAAGAAAAACAAATTGTATCTAATCTCATTTCTAATAATTGCAATAAGATTAAACCAGTTACACCCTTTCGTCGACGTGCTTCTTTAATATAATGGTATAATTGACTCTCGCTTATGCCATAATTAAATTTTAGTTTTTGTTTTTCTTCTAATCGTATACCATATTCTGTTGTTTTCTTTTTACCATCACCTAAGGTTTTTCCATGTTGGCCAGGTCTAGCACTTTTCTTTGATGTTTTTTGTGTTAATCCGGGTAATTTACCTAATCTTCTTGTAATGCGTAATTTTGGTCCTCTATAGCGTGACATAAAACTAGTATATCTATATATATATTTGATTTTTCTTACTTTTTCTTTTCAAATGTTTGAAGTAGGGCGAGTGACCGGACTTGAACCGGCGAATGGTGGAATCACAACCCACTGCCTTAACCACTTGGCCACACCCGCCAAACTATTTACTTTTAATACTATACCAAGTTATATTAAATCACGTCTAGGTTATTAATAAAATATTCTATTTTTTTAACTTTTTAATATGAAGGAAACAAAGAAATTTTTTTTAAATGGAGAAGAGTTCTTTAGTAATAAACGCCTTAATCTATTAGATATAATTCAGTATTTTAATTATAATTCGTCTCTTTTAGTTCTAGAATATAATCATTTTATTTGTCCTAGAAAAAATTGGGATACATTTTTTATCAATGATAACGATCAAATCGAAATAGTTACCATTGTTGGAGGCGGTTAAAAAAAATTAAAGTCTTTGATGGAAAACTAAATAAAATTTTTCCTCAAAGATTATTCATAGAAAATAACTAAAAATAAATCTTTTAAATAATTTATGTCCAAACGTTACTTCACTCAAAGCTATTCTGTTTTACTTTTTTGTGAGAAAACAAATAACTGAGTGGATAATATTTTTTTCATTAGTTCTTAGTGGATTTAATCTTTATGTTGAACTAAACCACAAAACACTGGATAAAACATATGCCAAAGGGTTTTTACAGAATTGCCAAAAAAGTATAAAATAAACTAATAAAGATATTAGCCTCGAAAAAAATTAAAAAGATTGAATTTTGAAAATTAGTAATTAAAAAAGCAATCGTTATTTTCAGATCTATGAAACAAAAAAATTCTTTAAATTTTGGCTACGAAAAAGAAGGAAAGATTCTTCAACAGGATCATCTTGTGGTAGTTGACAACCGATTCGAAGAATTTGAACAAAAATTTTCTTTACAATTTTTACTCTCTTTTGGTAAGTTTGAAAAATCTATTTGAAGCTTATTTTATTATAGATAACCGTAATCAACAAGTTAGTTTATAAAATATATTTTTTTACTATTTATCACATACCTCTATCAGATTTTATGTAATCCGTTGATATCTAAGGTTCTATTGAAATTCTAGTACTATTTGCTTCAATGAAATTTTGGTCTTAAAATGGCTGTATTTTATGATGAAGGCGAAAGATAAAATAATTTTTATTTGAGGATTATTAAGCCTCTACTATTAGACGTCCTGTATTAATAAAACAAGAAATTGCTAAGGGTTTACTTATACTAAATCGAAGTCCGATAAATATTCATGACTTGAATACTTCAAATATTTCAGATGGAATTATTCTTTATGAAAAAATTAATACTAATACATTTCTTTCTGGCAAAGTTTAATACGAAGTTTATTATGGGCGAATAGCGTAAACTTTTCGTTTTATTCTAGTTTTTATTTAGTAAATGTTGAATCTGCAGCCTTTTTGATACTTAAGTACCAAAAAAATTATTTAAATTAAAACGAACTTTTAAATTTAGTATTTACAAAAAATATTTAGAAAATTTTATTAAATAAATAAATATATTCATTATGTCAAAAAATTTTTAATTACTCTTTCAGCTACAATTCTTGGAATTGGTTTAGGATGTACACCTTTAAAAAACTATAAGATATTCAATATGATTATGGAATTTCTTGGTTCGGGAGGTCTTTTTTAAATAATGCTTCCCCCTCAATTAGTTAAACAAACTCCGGTAGTGGGCCCTGCTTATGGTTTTTATAAAACTGCAAGTAAAGTTTACGATTACACTTCACCTGCAGGTACGGTTAAAGAAGCAGTTAAAGGATTGGTACTTGATTGTACACCTTCCACTATCAAGTACCCAGTGCTCTGTGCCTCGTTATTAACAACAGGTGCTGTTTGTATAGTCACGGGTGGTAATTCATCTTCCTCAATAAGTTAATACTGTTTAAAGATATGAATAATATCAATAAAGATTTCTTTGATTTCTTTGATTTTTTGATTAGAGATTTTATAAGTATTAGTAAATTCTCTAATATAAAAGTGTTTATCAACATCTCTAGAACTAAAAATTTTAATAAATTCAACTCTAACTAAATTTTCATATTTAGATAACTTTCGATTGTTAAGATCTACTTCAAATAAATCTGGTATTCGGAAAAGATATTTACAGTGAAATAAATCCTCCAGTAGAACTATTCTGGCTACTAAATAGTTAGACCTTGGTTGTTTAAAAAGGGTTACACGAGGAATACCAGTCAAGCTATCCATCTCAATTATGGATTGATTCTCTAAAGCAAGTATTTGAATAAAGTCTGAATCATCGAAAATTTTTAAAAAGATATTTTCCTGTAATTGTAGAAAAAATTGCTTAACCTGGCTAATCTTATAATAATTATTATTGGACTTAAACATAGAATCACAGACATCACTAAAATCTTTAACTCTAAATACAATCACTCGATAGAGTATGTTGTCGAATTTTTGAATCTTATACTCTAACTCCTTTGTAAATCTTATAAATTTTAAAAACATTATAAAATTTTTAAGTGATCGGGGTGATAGTTTAGACCTTTTTTATTTCTATTATGTGGTGAGATTGTTCATTAATTATTTAGTTATTAAAAAAAAGAAGTTTAAGCTTTTGTAAAAACTAACCCATTACTTTCTCCATATCGTTCCATAAACCTCATAAACCTATCCCAAGCCTTGGGACTTTTCATAATATAAATTGATTGAACAGCTTGGGGTTTTCCATTAACAAAACTCGCACTTACATCTCGGGTTTCTAAAATCCCTTCTTTATCAATCATATACATCCCAGTGATTTCTCCATTTAGTGCTAAACTTTTATCTAAAATGTTAGCATTTTTAAAACGGAATGTTGCTGTCCCAGTACTACCATCTCTTGAACGGGTTAATCGTATATCAGGTAAAACTTTTTCATCTATACCTTTTATAAATTGAATACAAGCGGTCATAATTTTTTTCTACTCTTCAGTAAATAGTTTGTCTATCAAAAAAATTAAATAGCAATGATTATACAAACTGGGGTGGCAGGATTCGAACCTACGAATGGCGGAGTCAAAGTCCACAGCCTTACCACTTGGCGACACCCCAGTAAAGTAATATAGTAATTCGATTAGCATATATTTATTTAACAATTACATATAAATATATTTTGATATATTGGGCAAGAAGGGATTCGAACCCCTGACACCGTAGTTCGTAGCCACGTGCTCTAGTCCACTGAGCTACAAGCCCAAACTATATTACTCTTTAATAATACTAGTTAGTATTCTTTTTAGTAAAGCTTTTAAACAAAAAAATTTTAACAAAATTAAAAATTTAACTTGCCGAATTATTAAACATTATTTTACAGTTATAAATATACATAATAAATTTATTATATTGAAATTTAGTTTAATTTTATGGCAAAGAAAATATTATATCAAGATAATGCACGACGTGCTTTAGAGCGTGGAATGGAAATAATGGTCGAAGCTGTTTCTGTAACTTTAGGTCCAAAAGGACGTAATGTTGTTTTGGAAAAAACTTATGGTTCACCGCAAATTGTTAATGATGGTGTAACAATTGCAAAAGAAATTAAATTAGAAGACCATATTGAAAACACAGGCGTTTCGTTAATTCGGCAAGCAGCTGCAAAAACAAACGATGTAGCAGGGGATGGAACAACAACTGCAACAGTTCTTGCTTATGCTATGGTCAAAGAAGGGTTAAAGAATGTAGCAGCTGGAGCAAATCCAATTTCAATAAAATTAGGTATGGAAAAAGCTACTCAATATTTAGTTATGCAAATAAATGAATTTGCACAACCAGTAGAAGATATTCACTCAATTAAACAAGTAGCTTCAATTTCAGCGGGTAATGATGACATTATTGGAGCTTTAATAGCTGACGCGTTAGCAAAAGTTGGTAGAGAAGGTGTAATTTCGTTAGAAGAAGGTAAAGGAATTATGACTGAACTAGAAATTACAGAAGGTATGAAATTAGAAAAAGGGTTCATATCACCGTACTTTATAACTGATACAGAAAAAATGGAAGTATCGTATGAAAACCCTTATATTTTATTGACTGATAAACGAATTACATTAGTTCAACAAGATCTATTGCCAATTTTAGAACAAATTACTAAAACAAAACGTCCTTTATTAATTATTGCCGAAGATGTTGAAAAAGAAGCGTTAGCGACTTTAATTTTAAATAAATTACGAGGTATTGTAAATGTTGTTGCTGTCCGCGCACCCGGATTTGGAGAATTAAGAAAATTAATGTTACAAGATATTGCTGTTTTAACCGGTGGGACTGTAATTACACAAGATGCGGGGTTAAGTTTAGATAATATTCAATTAAATTTATTAGGTCAAGCAAGACGAATTATAGTTAATAAAGATACAACGACAATTGTTGGTGATGGTTTAGAAATTGAAAATATTAAAGCCCGTTGTGAGCAATTACGTAAACAAGTTAATATTGCCGAAACTGGTTACGAAAAAGAAAAATTACAGGATCGTATTGCTAAACTTTCTGGTGGAATTGCTGTAATTCGTGTTGGTGCAGTAACAGAAACGGAAATGAAAGATAAAAAATTACGTTTGGAAGATGCTATAAATGCAACACGTGCGGCAGTTGAAGAAGGAATTGTACCTGGGGGTGGGTCAACATTAACTCATTTATCAGAAAATTTAATAACATGGGCAAAAACTAATTTAAAGGAAGATGAATTGATTGGTGCCCTTATTATTTCACGTGCAATTGTTGCACCATTAAAAAGAATTGCTGAAAACGCGGGTATTAATGGACCTGTGATTATTGGAAAAGTTCAGGAACAAGAATTTGAGATAGGTTATAATGCTGCCAAAAATATATTTGGAAATATGTACGAAGAAGGTGTAGTTGATCCGGCAAAAGTAACTCGTTCGGGGTTACAAAATGCAACATCAATAGCGAGTATGATTCTAACAACAGAATGTATTATTGTTGATGATCTATAAAATAAGTAATAGAGATGGATAGTTACAATATTTCAAATCGTCTAAAATTACTTTTAGCGCAAAAAGAAACGAAAATTTTCGTTATATGTACAATAATCAGCTACATAATCGAATATATTTGTAAATATTATATAAAATGACATCCAGAACTTTTTGCAGAGCTTGAAAAAGAAAAAAAAGAAATTCGTGAAAAATATAAAGGTAAATATAAAAAAATAGAAGTTGAAAAACCAACAATAGTTGATTCTATATCAAAAGGTGGCGCGCTAATGCCCTCTAGTGCAGATCGGGAAAATTCTCCACATAATAGGAGTTCTTGCAAACTGTAGAGGAAACATTGGGGCGCTTTACAGGTATAATCTTAAGCAAACAACCGTTATATTTAATCGCAAGGGCTCTTAAAGAGGCCGTGCTCCAGTCATTATTACTGTATACTAAAAAATTTACGATGAAATGCTAGAAGCATGATGTTGGTTTAAATTTAATAGGATAATATTTTATTTTACTAATTCATTGTTCTTAGAATTTAACTGTCTTGATAAAAGTAAAATGTAGAGAAGTCTAATTTTTCTCTACATTTTTTATATTAATTTAATTTTCCTTCAAGTAGTTTTTGTAGTTGTTCAAGGGATTCTTTAATTGATTCAGAATAATCCGAAGATTCACTTTTATTTGATAATATTTCACGAAGATTACTTATTGCTGATTCTATTTCTTTTTTCTCATCTTCGCTACAATTAACCAATTCATCTTTCTCAATTTTTTCTTCTACCTCTTTAGCATAACTTGTAGCTGCTAATATTAAATTACTTTTTTCTTTTTGTTCTTTATCAATTGCAGCATATTTTTCGGCCTCTTCTAACATACCATCAATCTCAGTTTCTGATAAATTAGAACTACCTTGAATTGTTACACTTTGTTCTTTTCCGGATTCATTTTCTTTAGCAGTTACAGATAATAATCCATCAACATTAATATCAAATGTTACTTCGATTTGCGGTCGGCCTTTTGGAGCTTCTGGAATTCCTTCTAATTTAAAGTTTCCTAAACTTTTATTTCCACTAACGACTTCTCTTTCCCCTTGCAACACATGAATTTCTACATTTGTTTGATTGTCTGCTGCAGTCGAGAATAATTCAGATTTTTTAACAGGAATTGTAGTGTTTCGTGAAATTAATTTTGTCATAATCCCACCAACTGTTTCAACCCCAAGTGATAGTGGCGTAACATCTAATAATAAAATATCTGTTATTTCACCTGCTAAAATACCTGCTTGAATTGCGGCACCAATAGCAACAACTTCATCAGGATTTACTGATTTATTTGGTTTTTTTCCAGTTAATGACTCCACTAATTGCTGAATTGCAGGGATTCGTGTTGAACCACCTACTAATACAACTTCATTAATTCCTGATTTATCTAATTTTGCATCTTTTAATGCTTTTTCAACTGGAATACGACAGCGATCAATTAAATCTTTACATAATGTCTCAAATTTTTCACGTGTCAAATCTTGTTGAATATGTTTTGGACCAGTTTTATCAGCTGTAATAAATGGTAAATTAATTGTTGTTTTTTCAACGTTTGATAATTCCATTTTTGCTTTTTCAGCAGCTTCAGTTAAACGCTGTAAAGCTTGAATATCTTTTGTTAAATTCGTTCCTTCCTTTGCTTCGAAATCTTCAACTAACCAACGAACTAACGCTTTATCAAAATCGTCACCACCTAAATTTGTATCACCCGCTGTTGATAATACTTCAAAGATACCATCACCAACTTCTAAGACTGAAACATCAAATGTTCCACCACCTAAATCAAAAACTAAAATTGTTTCATTTTGTTTTTTATCTAAACCATAGGCTAAAGACGCTGCTGTAGGCTCATTAATAATTCTTAAAACTTCAATACCAGCGATTTTACCAGCATCAACTGTTGCTTGTCGTTGAGAATCATTAAAATAAGCAGGTACTGTAATTACAGCTTTTGTAACATCTTGTCTTAAATATTCTTTAGCATCAGTAATTAATTTTCGTATAACTTGTGCTGAAACTTCTTCTGGGCTGAAATCTTTATTTAATGAAGAACATTTAATTTTAATATTACCATTATCATCTTTAATCACTTTATATGGTAATTCTTTTGATTCTTCAGAAACTTCATCTGCTTTACAACCTATAAATCGTTTCACAGAGAAAAAGGTATTCTCTGCATTAACAACTGATTGTCGTTTAGCAAGTTGTCCAACTAATAATTCTTCTTTTTTTGTATATGCTACAATTGAGGGTGTTGTTCGAAAACCTTCTGCATTTGTAATTACGGTAGGTTGTCCCCCTTCAATAGCAGCAACTACCGAATTTGTTGTTCCTAAGTCAATTCCTACTACTTTATTCATATAAACTATTTAACCTTGTATAAATTTATGTTTACTAATATATATTATACACCATATACATAAATACACAAATTGTATATAATAGTATTTATAGCTAAATTTTAAATAATGAATTATAAATACACAAAAAAAATTATATAAACTAATTATTAATTATAATATTGTATATATTTCTTATATGGACAAAATCTTTTGATTTTTTTAGAGTTATACAATAGTTTGATAATTATAATTATCAAAAGATTTATTGTTAAATTTAATAAAATTTTATCACTATTAATATATATATATAAGTATTTTTGGAGAAAAATATTGTGTCTTTAGGTTTATTAGGAAACAAAATTGGAATGACCCAAATATTCGATGAATCAGGGAATATAATTCCAGTTACAATTTTAAAAGTTGGACCCTGTATAATTACACAAGTTAAAACTACATTAAATGATGGATATAATGCAATCCAGGTTGGTTATGGAAATGTATCAACAAAATCATTAACACAGCCACAATTAGGTCATTTACAAAAGTCAAATATTCAACCTTTAAAATATTTAAAAGAATTTCGTGTGAATAATCCTGCTGATTTCAATGTTGGACAAGTTTTAAATGTTGAATCATTCGTTGCGGGACAATTAATAAATGTTACAGGAAAAAGTATCGGGAAAGGATTTTCCGGTCTTCAAAAACGTCATAATTTTGCAAGAGGGCCTATGACTCATGGATCAAAAAATCATAGAGCTCCTGGTTCAATTGGTATGGGTACATCACCGGGACGTGTTTTACCAGGAAAAAAAATGGCTGGTCAACTTGGTAATAAAATGACAAATATTAAAAAATTAAAAATCGTTCAAGTAAATAACGATGAAAATATTTTAGTTGTTAAAGGAGCTGTTCCTGGGAAACCTGGAAATTTGCTTAGTATTGTTCCCTCAAAATAATGCATAAAAAATATGATTAAATAAATGAACATTAGGAAAAATACTACATGACTGTTCAAAAAATTATAGAATACAATTCATTAGATTCAAATGGACAAATATCATCTGAGAAATATAATTTTACACTTAATATATTAGAAGATTCAGGTAATTATTTAATCCATCGAGATATTTTAAGACATCAACTTTCACAAAAACAAGGAACGGTTTCGACAAAAACTAGAAGTGAAGTTCGAGGTGGGGGTAAGAAACCTTGGCAACAAAAAGGAACGGGTAGAGCTCGAGCAGGATCAAGCCGCTCTCCATTATGGAAAGGTGGTGGTGTTATTTTTGGTCCAAAACCAAGAACAACTAGTTTAAAATTAAATAAGAAAGAACGTAATTTAGCATTACAGACTTTATTCTACAATAAAAGGAATAATATCTCCGTAATCGGTGAATTAGAATCATTAATAAATGAACCTAAAACAAAAGCTTTTTGCAATATTTGTAAAGATTATAATTTAGACTTAAATCAAAAAATTTTATTAGTTGTTTCGAAAAAAACAACTCCTTTAAAATTATCAACTCAAAATTTAAAAAATATTGAATTAATTTCTGCATCAAATTTGAATACTTTAAGTTTATTAAAAGCGAAACAAATTTTGTTAACACCATTAGCAGTCAATGATATAAAGGAGATTTATTGTGATTAATTCTTCGTACCTTAATGATACTAATATGAATATTATAAAATATCCGATTATTACGGATAAAGCTACAAGATTGTTAGCTAACAATCAATATAGTTTTGTTGTAAACCCTAAATCTGATAAACCAGCAATTAAAGCTGCAATTGAATATTTATTTAATGTTAAAGTAGTCAAAATTAATACTGCTCATTTACCAAAAAAGAAAAAACGAATTGGGCAATATGTTGGCTGGAAATCACATTATAAAAAAGCAATTGTAACGTTGTCAGAGGGCGATACAATAAACTTATTTGCAGAAGAAAATTAACAATTATATAAATTAATCAAGTTTATGAGTATTCGTCTTTATAAATCATATACACCAGGGACACGTAATAGAGCCCTTTCATCTTTTTCAGAAATAACAACAGATAAACCAGAGAAAAGTTTAGTTAAAAAGAATCACCGAAGTAAAGGTAGAAATAATAGAGGAGTTATTACTATAAGACATAGAGGTGGTGGTCATAAAAAACAATATCGAGTAATTGATTTTAAACGAAATAAACACAATATATCGGCTATTGTTAATTCAATTGAATATGACCCAAATAGAAATGCGAGAATTGCATTACTACATTTTATAGATGGTGAAAAACGATATATCCTACATCCAAATAATTTAAATGTTGGTGATACAGTTTTATCTGGCAAAGGAATATCATTAGATATTGGGAATTGCTTACCACTAGAAGAAATCCCTTTAGGAACATCTGTCCATAATCTTGAACTAATTCCTAACCGTGGGGGACAAATTGTTCGTTCTGCAGGAACATCGGCAAAAATCTTAGCGAAAGAAGGAGATTATGTAACTTTACGTTTACCATCTAAAGAAATTAGATTAATTCGTAAAGAATGTTTTGCTACAATTGGCGAATTGAGTAATAATGATGCATTTTTAGTTCAAAGTGGTAAAGCTGGTCGTACGCGTTGGTTAGGAAAACGTCCAACTGTTCGAGGTTCAGTTATGAATCCATGTGACCATCCACATGGGGGTGGAGAAGGTCGAACTCCGATTGGTCGTACTAGACCTTTAACACCATGGGGAAAACCAGCATTGGGTAAAAAGACACGAAAAACAAAAAAATTAAGTAATGCTTACATTCTTCGCCGACGTTCATAATTAATTTATAAAAAATTTATTAATAAGATTCTCAAAAATGTCAAGATCATTAAAAAAAGGACCTTTTGTTGCTTATCATTTATTAAAAAAAATTAATAAAATGAATGCAGAAGGAAAAAAAGATATAATTACAACTTGGTCACGTAGTTCAACTATTCTACCTAATATGGTTGGTTTTACAATAGCTGTATATAATGGAAAACAACATGTTCCGATTTTTATTTCTGACCAATTAGTTGGCCATAAACTAGGGGAATTTGTTTCTACACGAACATTTAAATCACATATTAAGGCCGATAAAAAAACAAAACGTTAAGGAAAAGACACATGGCACGATTAGAATTAACATTAAATTTTCCAAAAAGTTTTCAAATTAAAACTTTTAATGTTAAATCTGAAAAAAAGTTATCTCCACTCGCAAAATTAATTTTGCAAAGTGTTCAGTTTAAACATTTTTATTATGTGCGTGATGATATATCTTATCTCTTAAAATCTAATCCAGTTGAACGGGATTTTCTTTTACAAGCTTTATATTCAATTGTCATTTCTTTACAAAATAATTTATCTATAAATTTCTTTGATATGTGGATTTATGAAATTTATATAAATAAAGTTTCAACTCATAATAAATTTATGAGTCAAAAATCTCAAAATCTAGAACCAGGTGAATATATAACAATTAAATTAGCTTATGGAAGTAGCGTTTCTCAAGAGAAAAAATAATATTTCAACATTAAAATAAAGATTCTTTAGAAACCTCAAATATATGTAAAAACTATTAAGGAACCTCTATTATGTCGAATAGTCAATCAGTAAAAGCAGTAGCAAAATATGTGCGTATATCCCCACATAAAGTAAGACAAGTTTTAGATCAAATTCGTGGTCGTTCATATCAAGAAGCGTTGATGATATTAGAATTTTTACCATATGATGCCAGTTCACCAATTTGGCAAGTAGTTCATTCGGTAGCAGCAAATGCAAAAAATAATTATAATTTAGATAAAAAAAAATTAATTATTTCAGAAATCTTTGCAGATGAAGGTCCAAAACTAAAACGTATTCGACCACGTGCCCAAGGTCGAGCTTATAAGATTTTAAAACCAACTTGTCATATTACAGTTGTTGTAAAATCAATTAGTTAAGAAAATAAGAATTAAGGATTTTTTCTATGGGACAAAAAACACATCCTTTGGGATTTCGTTTAGGTATTACACAAGAACATCGATCGGCTTGGTATGCAGATTTTAACTCTTATTCAACATTATTAGAAGAAGATGATAAAATTAGAACATACCTTAATAAATTAGCAAAATTTGCTAGTATTTCAAACATTCATATTAATAGAAATGGATTAGGCGATCAAATTGAATTAAACATTGAAACAGGTCGACCAGGTATATTAGTTGGAGATAATGGTTCTGAAATTAAAACTTTAGCCGCTAATATTAAAAAGTTCATACCTAATAACCGTCAAATTACTATTAATGTTATAGAAGTTGAGAATGTTAATTCAAATGCTTCTCTTATTGCAGATCTTGTAGTTCAACAACTGGAAGATCGTGTTGCATTTCGTCGTGCAATTCGTGAAGCATTAAAATGTGCTCAAGATAATGAAGTAAATGGTATTAAAATCGAAGTATCTGGTCGATTAAATGGTGCAGAGATTGCAAGAAGTGAATGGATTCGAGAAGGTCGAGTTCCACTACAAACCTTAAGAGCCGATATTGATTATGCTACAAAAGAAGCAAATACAATTTATGGTGTTTTAGGGGTAAAAGTCTGGTTATTTAAAAATGAAATATTAAAAAAATAATAAAAACACAAAAAAATAACTGAAAAGGTATATTTATTAATTAATCTCATTTCATTATGTTAAGTCCAAAAAGAACAAAATATAGAAAATACCATCGTGGAAGAATGCGAGGTAAAGCAACTCGAGGTAACGAAGTTTCATTTGGTAAATATGGCTTACAAGCTTTAGAACCATCTTGGATTACTTCACGTCAAATTGAAGCAACGCGACGAACAATTACTCGATATACTAAACGTGGTGCGTCCTTGTGGATTCGTATATTCCCTGATAAAACTGTGACAGCTCGTGCTGCCGAATCACGTATGGGATCTGGTAAAGGTGCAGTTGATTATTGGGTTGCAACAGTAAAACCTGGAACGATTTTATTCGAAATCAGTTCTGTTCCAGAAGAAGTTGCACGTGCTGCTTTTAATTTAGCAGCGTATAAATTACCAATCAAAACAAAATTTATTATTAGAAACGATAATTAATAACATATGAAGATATCTAACTCTAACAGTAAGGATAATATGTCAATGTCGACTCAAGAATTGATTAAAGAGCTGAAAGAGGCAGAAAAGGTATTATTTGATTTGCGATTTAAAAAAGCTACTCGCCAACCATTTAAACCTCATGAAATCAAGGCTACTAAAAAAAGGGTAGCGACATTAAAAACTATTTTAAGGGGTAAATTTCTAGATTAATTCTGAAAATAAAAATCTAATTTGGGCTTTGATAAATTGATACCTTGAAATTATACATGTGAAAATTATTATATTTATCATTTAGCAAGTAAGTTTTTACTAGCCACTATACAAATTGAACAAAAAGTATAAAGGAAAGTTCAATTTTTAAAAGATAAGAAATTGCCCAATAGTCTTATGAAAAAATTAAATAGAGATTTTAAGGAGTTTCAAAAATGCCTGTAAAAGAAAAAATTGGTATTGTTGTCAGTAACAAAATGCAAAAAACTGTGGTTGTAAAAGTTGAAAGTCGTTACCCACATCCCATATATTCAAAGACAATGATCAAAACACGTAAATATTTAGCTCATGATGAAATGAGCGAATGCAATATCGGTGATCAAGTTTTAGTAAGAGAATGTCGACCACTTAGTAAGAAAAAACGTTGGTCAGTAGCTAAAATTATTTCAAAATCATCGTTAATTACTTAAGATTATCTTTTTATGATTTATCCACAAACAATGTTAACTGTAGCTGATAATACAGGTGCAAAAAAAATTATGTGTATTCGCGTTTTAGGTGGAAACCGAAAATATGGAAAAATTGGCGATACAATTATTGGTGTTGTTAAAGAAGCAATTCCAAATATGCCAATTAAAAAGTCGGATGTTGTTCGAGCGGTTATTGTACGAACATCTAAAACTATTCGTCGAGCGGATGGTATGTATATTCGATTTGATGACAATGCAGCTGTGATTGTAAATATGGAAAATAACCCACGTGGCACACGTGTCTTTGGACCTGTTGCTCGTGAAATTCGAGATAAGAATTTTTCTAAAATTGTTTCATTAGCTCCGGAGGTTTTATAAATGTCAAACGGTAAAAAAGTGCATGTTAAAATTGGTGATAATGTAAAAATTATTTCTGGTTTTGATAAAAATAAAACAGGTGAAGTTACTAAAATTTATCGTAACACTGGAAAAATTTTAGTAAAAGGTATTAATTTTAAGTTTAAACATATTAAACCAAACACTGAAAGTGACGTTGGAGAAATTAAACAATTTGAAGCTCCAATTCATCATTCCAATGTTAAATTAATTTAAATTATTTTAAATAAAGAATATGCGTAGTCAACATTCCTTAGAAGAAATTGCAGAATTATATGGCCTATTAGAAAATATAAAAAAAGAATATGAAGATGGTATTCATTCTGTATTACAAAAAAGTAACCCAGAACTATTTTCAAATCCCCATACTATTCCAAAACTTAAAAAAATTAGTATTAATAGAGGACTGGGTTTAGCAGCTCAAAATACTAACATTTTAAAGAAAAGTATTACTGAATTTACTCGAATAACAGGTCAAAAACCCTTAATTACAAGAGCTAAGAAAGCCGTAGCTGGGTTTAAAATTCGAGAAAATATGGAGTTAGGATTATCAAGTACATTACGTGGTGAGAAAATGTATAGTTTTCTTACTAAATTAATCTTTTTTACTTTTGCACAAATTCGTGATTTCCGTGGCTTATCAGTTAGAAGTTTTGATAAAGCTGGCAATTACACATTCTCACTAAAAGAACAATTAATTTTTCCAGAAATTGAATATGATGATGTAGATCAAATACAAGGATTGAGTGTAACTCTTGTTTTAGATTCATCAACACCAAAATCTCGTTCTAAAACAATTGATCGAGTTTTAAATGGTATGATCTTATTAAAATTTTTACGATTCCCGTTAAATGATTGCGGTTATTATGATAAATATTCTTCTTTTGGAGAAATTAATCAGGTATGGGATAAGAAAAAACACTTACGTCGTAAACGTTGGTCACAAGAATAAATAAACTAAGATTAAGGAGTTACTAGTGGTAACAGATAATATTGCAGATATGTTAACGCGTATACGAAATGCAAATATGGTGAAACACCAAATTGTTGAAATACCAGCAACAAAAATGTCAAAAGCAATTGCTACCATTCTTAAAGAAGAGGGGTTTATTGAAAATTTTGAAATTTATAGCGAAAATCTATATCAGTATCTATTACTTTCGTTAAAATATAAAGGTCAATCTAGAGAAAGAGTTATTAATAAAATTAAACGAATTAGTAAACCTGGGTTACGAGTTTATGCTAATTCAAAAACTTTACCCAGTGTCTTAGATGGTTTAGGGGTTGCTATTCTTTCAACTTCAAAAGGGGTAATGACTAATACTAAAGCAAAAGAGCTTGGAATTGGTGGTGAAGTTTTATGTTATATTTGGTAATTGGAGTAAATATATAATATGTCACGAATCGGAAAATTACCAATTAAAATACCAACTACTGTAGATGTTACGAATAATAATTCGCTTTTAAAAGTAAAAGGAAAATTTGGAACATTAGAACGATCAATTCCAGAAATTATTGGAATTGAAGAAACAGATGGTACTTTAATTGTACGTTTAAAAAATGAAACACGAGCGAATAAAGCTTTACATGGCCTGTATAGAACATTAATAAATAATATGCTTATAGGTGTTTCAGAACAATTTGTTATAACTCTTATATTACAGGGTGTAGGATATCGGGCTAGTGTTCAAGGAAAATCTCTTGTCTTAAATTTAGGCTTTAGTCATCCTGTAAATATTGATATTCCAGATGGAATAACCGTTGAAGTTGTTCAAAATACAACTATTAATATAAAAGCATGCGATAAGGAACAATTAGGCTTATTTGCAGCGAAAGTAAGATCATGGCGCCCACCTGAACCTTATAAAGGAAAAGGAATACTTTACAAAGGTGAACAAATCTTACGTAAAGCTGGAAAATCGGGTAAATAATAAAAATTACTAAGTTCGAAAAAAGTATATTATGAAATTTTCAAAAAGAGTTTTATTAAGACTTAAAAATAAAAATAAAAAATTAAAACCTGATAAATATAAAAAGTTAAAACGTGAAAGTGTAAGAGGATTAATAAAAGGAACCGTTGAGCGACCGCGTTTATCTGTTTTCCGTTCTAACGAAAATATTTATGCTCAAATTATAGATGATACAACGTCTAAAACACTTGTTTCTTGCTCAACTTTAGACCGAGATATTAAGCTTAATAGTGAAAATGGTCGCACATGTAATGCTTCAAGACTTATGGGGCAAAAGTTAGCAGAATTAAGTAAGAAAAAAAATATAACAAAAATTGTCTTTGATCGAGGTCCATACTTATATCATGGTCGAATAAAAGCTTTAGCAGACGGTGCTCGAGCAGGTGGCCTACAATTTTAACGAATAATTAAAAAATAATAAATTTTATGAGTACCGAGTTAAAACAAGTTAACAAATTAAAAAAAACATCCCGTCGTAATGAAAATTTAAATGATACTAAATTTATTGAACGGTTAATTAAAATCAGTCGTGTAACAAAAGTAACAAAAGGTGGAAAAAAATTAAGTTTTCGTGCTGTTGTTGTTATAGGTGATGAAAATGGACAAGTCGGCGTTGGAGTTGGAAAAGCGGAAGATGTTGTTAATGCTTTTAAAAAAGCAAAAACAGATGGAAGAAAGAATTTAATAAAAATTCCAATTACAAAATCATTGAGTATTCCCCATGGTGTTATAGGTGACAAAGGAGCTTGTAAGATTATTATGCGACCTTCAATTGAAGGTTCAGGGGTTATTGCTGGTGGTGCCGTTAGAACAGTTTTGGAAGTTGCAGGAATCAAAAATGTAATTGCAAAACAATTAGGCTCGGATAATTTATTGAATAATGCACGTGCTGCAATTGTAGCATTAAAAAGTTTAACTACTAAATCACAAGTTTTAGAAAAACGTGACTTAAATTAATGATTAAGAAGTCACAAAACTCAAAAAAAACTTGAATTTTAAACTATTAAAAATAAAAATGAAAAAGACAGACGATATTTTATTAAAACGTCTTTTATTAAGTGTCGGGATACTTCTATTTATTAGAATGGGAACATTTCTCCCAATTCCGGGTATTAATCATGGACACTTAGCCTTTTATATTCAACAACACCCAATTACAAAGAATTTAGTAAGTACTTTTTCAGGAAATGATACATTTGTAATTGGATTATTTACTTTGAATATATTTCCTTATATTAATGCTTCTATTATGGTTCAGTTAATAACTGGGTTAATACCAAGTATTTCTAAACTACAAAAAGAAGGAGGAGGTGAAGGTCGAAGAGCAATTACACGATTAACTCGTTTAATTACATTCGGTTGGGCTTTAATTCAAAGTTCAAGTATTGCTTTTTATTTGAAACGTGCTTTATTTGATTGGAGTCCTGTATTGGCTTTTGAAATAATTCTTTGGTTAACAACAGGTGCAATGATAGTTTTATGGTTAAGTGAATTAATTACAGAATATGGCTTAGGAAATGGAGCATCTTTATTAATTTATACCAATATAATTTCAAGCCTACCAAATTTAGGTAAGAAATTAATGAGTGAAAATACTGAAAATTTAACTCTTGTATCTGAGTTTGGAATTGCGCTTTTATTCTTTATTGCAATCTCAGGGATTATTACGTTACAAGAAAGTGCTCGAATTGTCCCCCTAATTTCCTCAAAACAACTTGGTCAAAGTCAACCATCAGTTTCGAAAGTTAAATCAAATAATTATATTCCTTTACGTTTTAATCAAGCAGGAGTTATGCCTATCATATTAACGACTGCTATTTTAGTATTACCGAATTATATTACGAATTTAGGGGTATTTCCATTGTTAACTATTCCTATTTTTTTAAAATCATCAAAAATTATTTATTGGGTTAGTTACTTTGTATTAATTTTAATCTTTAGTTCATTCTATTCAACTATTGTTTTGAATCCTAAAGATATTTCTCAAGAATTACAAAAAATGGCTGTAAGTATTCCAGGAATAAGACCTGGTCTCGCAACAACATTTTATTTAAAACAAGTTATGAAACGAGTAACATTTTTTGGAGCCATAATATTAGCAATATTAGCAACTCTTCCAAATATCATTGAAGGAATTTTAAATGTTTCGAGTTTCAATGGTTTAGGTACCACATCATTATTAATTTTAGTAGGTGTTGTTCTCGATATTTCACGTGAAATGAAAAGTATCATTCTTTCTAATATTTATAATGAAAGGTTTGATTAAATCAAGTAAAAAATTTATTTATTAATTTAATATTTATAACGTTATAATGAAAGTCCGTCCTTCCGTTAAAAAAATGTGTGATAAATGTCGAGTAATTAAACGACATGGAAAAATTATGGTAATTTGTCAAAATCCAAAACATAAACAGAGACAAGGTTAATATTTAAAAGGAGTTAAGTAAGTGGTCAGATTACTAGGTATAGATTTGCCAAAAAATAAACGAATTGAATATGCACTTACATATATTCATGGAATTGGTCTTACATCGGCAAAAAAAATTGTTAAATTAGCAGAAATTAATCCAGAAACTAGAACTAACGATATTACTACAGAACAATCAGTAATATTACGAAATATTTTAGAAAATTTTGAATTAAAATTAGAGGGCGATTTACGTCGTTTTAATGGATTAAATATCAAACGATTAAATGAAATAAATTGTCATCGAGGAAAGAGACATAGAAATAGTTTGCCTGTTCGAGGACAAAGAACACGAACAAATGCTCGTTCACGACGAGGAGCGAAAAAAACTGTTACTGGTAAGAAAAAATAATATTCTTTTGTTGGCAGTTATACTAATTAAAAATATTAATTTACTATGGCACAAAAAATCCGAAAACCGGCAGTAAAAAAAAATAGAAGTAATCTTGGGACAGGTGTTGTCCATATTCAATCAACATTTAATAATACGATTGTTACAATCACTAATATAGCAGGCGATACAATATCATGGGCGTCTTCTGGTAGTTCTGGATTTAAAGGTGCACGTAAAGGTACTCCTTTTGCAGCCCAAACAGCAGCAGAGAAAGCTGCTTTAGAGGCATTAAGTACAGGTATAAAAACTGTTGAAATCTTAGTAAAAGGTCAAGGTTCTGGACGTGAAACTGCTATCCGCTCAATCGAAGGCGCAGGTCTAGAAATTCTTTCAATACAAGATATAACTCCAGTTCCACATAATGGGTGTCGACCAAGAAAACGTAGACGTGTATAATTCTATTTACTTATAAAATAAATAAATTATGAATTCCACAAAAAATTTTATCAATAGTTCTAATTTATTAATGGAATGTTTAAAATCAGAAAAAATTGAATCAGGCCCAATGTATGGGCAATTTTTAATTGATTCACTTAGTTCTGGTCAAGGAATAACAATTGGGAATTTATTAAGACGAGTTTTATTAGGAGATTTAGAAGGAACTGCAATTACAGGTGTTAGAATTGCTGGTGTAAAAGATGAATTTTCATTAATTCCTGGTGTTCGTGAAGATATTCTTGAGATTTTATTAAATTTAAAAGGGATTATTTTAAAATCAGACATATCTACTAGACAATTTGGACGTTTAAGATTACATGGACCAGCAGTAATTACTGCTAGTTCAATTCAACTACCACCAGAAATAGAAATTATTAACCCTAATCATTACATTGCAACAATTTCAAGTTCACATATTTTAGAAATAGAATTTAAAATTGAATCGGGAACAAAATATAGATTAGCTAATGAACTTTTTTCTGATAAATTTGAAGATTTCATAGAAACAGATGCAATTTTTATGCCTGTACAAAAGGTAGATTTTAAAGTTGAAAATATCTATGACAATTCAAATAATATTAAAGAACGTTTATTTATTGATGTTTGGACAAATGGCAGTATTTCACCCGAACAAGCAATTTTTTCTGGATCTAATTTAATAATTGGTTTATTTAAGTCACTTAGTGAACATAAAATTAAAAAAGAAAAAGAAACGGTCAAAGAAAAAAATCATGGAAAACCTATAGATCCCTATACTCATATTGCTATTGAAGAATTACAATTATCTGTACGACCGTATAATTGTCTAAAAAGAGCTCAAATTAATACAATTGGAGATTTATTAGAGTATTCTCCAGAAAAGCTTTTAGAATTAAAAAACTTCGGTCGAAAATCTGCTGACGAAGTTTTTGCTACTCTTAAAAATAAATTAGGAATAGTTTTAAAATAATTATTTAGTTTAAATTTAATTTTATGAATAAAACATTTATTCCAGCTACAAATTATAATAAAAGAAAATGGTATGTAATTGATTGTAAAGATAAACAATTAGGACGATTAGCATCGACTATCATACCATTATTAACAGGAAAGTCTAAATCTGTTTATCATCCATCAGTGGATGTTGGTGATTATGTAATATTAATCAACAGTGAATATTTAAAACTTGATCGTGATGTAGAACGATTTCATGTTTATCAACCGGGGCGTCCTGGTACCTCGTTAAAACGATTAGTAAATATAGTACCAAAACAAATTATCGAAAACTGTGTTTTTAATATGTTACCAAATGGGTTTCCAAAAAAACATTTAGTAAAACGATTAAAAGTTTATCAAGGTGATCAACATCCACATAAAGCACAAGATCCAAAACCATTAGATATACTTTAATAATTTAATTAACAAACTAAAAAATTTATGAATACAGTTTTTCAAAAAGATAAAATTGGACTTGGAAAAAGAAAACGTGCAGTTGCACGAGTTTTTCTTGTTCCAGGAGATGGAAAAGTCACTATTAATAAAGTTTCTGGTGAGAAATATTTACAATATAATACAAATTATTTAAATGCTATTTGGTCACCATTAGAAAAGTTAAATTTAAAGAACCAATTTGATATCATCGCATTAGTCAGAGGCGGTGGTTTAACTGGTCAAACTGATGCCATTAAATTAGGTGTTGCACGCTTAATATGTAAAATGGAAAACGAAAATCGTTTAATTTTAAAACCATTTGGTTTTTTAAGCCGTGATGCTCGTATTAAAGAGCGTAAAAAATATGGTTTACGAAAAGCGAGAAAAGCATCACAATACTCAAAACGTTAAAAAATTTAAAAATATGCCAAAACCTGAAATTCATCCAACTTGGTTCCCCGATGCACCTGTTCTTTGTGAGGGAAAAACTCTTTGTTCTATTGGTTCAACAAAACCTCAGTTACAACTTGACGTTTGGTTAGGGAATCATCCTTTTTATACAAATTCTCAGACACTTGTAGATAGTGAAGGACGTGTAGAAAGATTTATGAAAAAATATGGATTACAAACAAAAGAAAATTAAATTAATTACATCATAATAATTCAAATTTACTTAATTACTTTTAAAATAAATGCCAACTATTCAGCAATTAGTTCGTTCAAGACGAATACAAATTAATAAAAAAACGAAATCACCTGCTTTAGTAAATTGTCCCCAACGACGCGGTGTATGTACGCGTGTGTATACAACAACACCGAAAAAACCAAATTCAGCTATTCGTAAAGTTGCACGTGTTCGATTAACGTCTGGTTTCGAAGTAACAGCTTATATACCCGGTGAAGGGCATAATTTGCAAGAACATTCAGTAGTTCTAATTAGAGGTGGACGGGTAAAAGATTTACCTGGTGTTCGCTACCATATCGTTAGAGGTGCATTAGATAGTGGAGGTGTCAAAGATAGAACACAAAGAAGATCAAAATACGGAGTTAAAAAGCCAAAAAGTTAAATACTAATTTAAAAATTCAAAATTAGTATTTACTAAAAACTATTTATTAAAAAATAATTATTAGTATGTCACGTCGAAATATTTCAAAAAAACGATTTCCTAAAGCAGATCCTACATATAATAGTTACTTAGTTAGTTTATTAGTAACAAGAATTTTAAAATCAGGTAAGAAAAATTTAGCCCAAAATATTGTAAATGGGGCTTTTGATATCATAAAATCAAAAACAAATGAAGATCCTTTAGTGATTTTTGAAAAAGCAATTAGAAATGCTAGTCCAGTAGTAGAAGTAAAAGCCCGACGAATTGGGGGATCAACGTATCAAGTTCCAATTGAAGTTAGTAGTTTCCGCGCAACTAATTTAGCTTTGCGTTGGATTATTCAATACTCACGACAACGAGTAGGTCGGACAATGTCAATTAAACTAGCAAGTGAAATTATTGACACGGCAAACGATATAGGTAATACTATAAAGAAAAAAGAAGAAACTCATAAAATGGCCGATGCTAATAAAGCATTTGCGCATTTCCGTTATTAATAATTAATCAATAACGATTATATTTAATTTCGCTAAAAGCAAAGAGATTTTTATTATAAACATTAAACTTCAAAGGAACTTTTTGAAATGGCACGTGAAAAATTTGAACGTACAAAACCGCATGTTAATATTGGTACTATTGGTCACGTTGATCATGGTAAAACAACTTTAACTGCAGCAATTACTGCAACATTAGCGTTAGATGGTGATGCAGTAGCAAAAGATTATGCCGATATTGATGGTGCACCTGAAGAGCGTGCTCGTGGTATTACAATTAACACTGCACACGTTGAATATCAAACTAAAGACCGTCATTATGCTCACGTTGATTGTCCAGGTCACGCCGATTATGTAAAAAACATGATTACTGGTGCTGCACAAATGGATGGAGCGATCTTAGTTGTATCTGCTGCAGACGGTCCAATGCCTCAAACTCGAGAACATATTTTATTAGCAAAACAAGTTGGTGTTCCACATATTGTTGTATTTTTAAATAAACAAGATCAAGTAGATGACGATGAATTATTAGAATTAGTAGAGTTAGAAGTAAGAGAATTATTATCGACTTACGATTTCCCAGGAGATGATATTCCAATTTGTCCTGGTTCAGCTTTACAAGCAATTGAAGCAATATCTTCTAATCCATCTATTCAACGTGGTGATAACCCATGGGTTGATAAAATTTATGCCTTAATGGATGCTGTTGATTCATATATCCCAACACCAGAACGTGACGTTGAAAAAACATTCTTAATGGCAATTGAAGATGTATTTTCAATTACTGGTCGAGGTACAGTAGCAACGGGAAGAATTGAGAGAGGCGTTGTTAAAGTTGGTGATAACGTTGAAATTGTTGGGATTGGTGAAACTCAAACTACAACAATTACGGGTATCGAAATGTTCCAAAAAACATTAGATGAAGGTTTTGCTGGTGATAATGTTGGTATTTTATTACGTGGTGTTACACGAGAAGATATTGAACGTGGGATGGTATTAGCACAACCTGGTACAATTACACCACATACAAACTTTGAATCTGAAGTATATGTATTAACTAAAGAAGAAGGTGGTCGTCATACGCCATTCTTTACTGGTTACCGCCCACAATTTTATGTACGAACAACTGATGTGACAGGGTCAATTGAACAATTTACAGCAGATGATGGTTCAGTTGTAGAAATGGTAATGCCAGGAGATCGTATTAAAATGACGGCTGAATTAATTTACCCAGTTGCAATTGAAGAAGGTATGCGTTTTGCTATTCGTGAAGGTGGCCGAACAATTGGAGCTGGTGTTGTTTCTAAAATTGTTAAATAATTAAAAAATTTATGGAAATAAAACCGAATGAAAAAATTCGTGTACGATTAGAATCGTTTAATCATGAACTTTTAAATACATCGTGTCAAAAAATAATCGACATTACTCAAAATAATAATGTTGATAATGTTGGAATAGTATCATTACCGACGGATAAGCGAATCTATTGTGTATTACGTTCTCCTCATGTAAACAAAGATTCAAGAGAACATTTTGAAATCCGAATTCATAAGCGAATTCTAGAAATTTATTATGATTCATCAATAAATATTTTTGATTTATTAGTAAAATCTGATCTACCACCAGGGGTATTATATCGAATCTGTTTATCATAAGATAAATAATTAACGAATAAAGTTTAAAAGTATTCCTTTTATACAGAGATAGAGATATATTGTGTTTGAGTTATTAAAAATTTTTTTGGAGCGTTCCAACATAACATTCCTAATTCTTTCTTATTTTCAAGCTAGTAAAATCGTAAATGTTAGTAGTTAAACTATTAATATTATATCAGAACTTACATTAATTATCTCTGAGCGTAGTTTATGTTAGAACTTACTATATGCTTATATGAAACATATGAGTATTAAGTAATTTGAGAAATATTGGTTATTTCTCAAATTACTGATAAATTATAAATTAAATATTTAGAAGAAAACTTATTGCATTTATTTAATAAGTTTTCTTCTAAATATTTAATTTATAAATTTTTTTAATTTAAATTTTTTAACTGGGGACGGAGGGACTTGAACCCTCACGCACTATCACTAGGCAACGGATTTTAAGTCCGTCGTGTCTACCAATTCCACCACGTCCCCTAATTGACGTATAAATATATTATATTTTATATGTTTATAAAAAAGCAATGTTATTGAATTATATTTAAAGGCGGCACCCAGATTCGAACTGGGGATAGAGGATTTGCAATCCACTGCCTTACCACTTGGCCATACCGCCAAAAATACGATTGTTATTTGATATAATAAATATTATAATTAAAATTAATTTATTATGCAACTCTAGAAAAAATACATTCTATAACTTATAATTTTTTATAAAAAGCTTTCAATTAATATTAACGTGAATAGAAAAAAATACGTATTAGCGAAATGAGAGTCATTTTTAGTCACTGAAAATGATGAAGGAAATGGGATGTTTGAAAAGTTTACTGAAGGTGCTATTAAAGTAATTATGCTAGCACAAGAAGAAGCTCGACGCATGGGTCATAATTTTGTCGGCACCGAACAATTATTACTTGGTGTAATTGGGCAACGACATGGTATAGGAGGACGTGCATTAGCTCAATTAAATATAACATTAAAGAAAACACGAAAAGAGATTGAGAAATATATTGGTCGTGGAACTGGATTTGTTGCTTCCGAAATACCATTTACTCCGCGAGCAAAACGTGTATTAGAAATGTCAATTCATGAAGGCCAAGATCTTGGCGTAAATTATGTTGGAACAGAACACGTTTTATTATCTTTAATAAACGAAGCAGATGGAATTGCAATGCGGACTTTAGATAAATTAAGAGTAAATATTCCTAAATTACGTCATTTAATCTTAACTTATATTGAAGAACAGCAAGAAGATATCTTAAAACCGCCATTAACTGATCAAGAAAAATGGGCAATTGCTCGCGAAAAATCGGGATTAAAAACTCCTGCTTTAGATACTTATACAGAAAATATTACAAAAGAAGTTGAAAAACAGCGTATAGATCCTGTTATTGGGCGAGATGAAGAAATAAATTCATTAGTTAAAGTTTTAGGACGTCGGAGAAAAAATAATCCAGTTCTAGTTGGAGAAGCAGGGGTTGGTAAAACTGCTTGTGCTGAAGGACTTGCAATATTAATGAAAAGTATGGATTGTCCAGAGTTTTTATTAGACCATGTTATACGATCTCTTGATCTTGGTTCCGTTTTAGCGGGGACAAAATATCGAGGAGAATTTGAAGAACGTATGAAACATATTATTGACGAAGTTAACCAACATGCGAAAACGATTTTAGTAATTGATGAAATTCATACATTAGTAGGAGCAGGAGCAGCGGAAGGTGCTGTTGATGCTGCAAATCTTTTAAAACCTTCTTTAGCTCGTGGAACTTTACGTGTTATTGGTGCTACTACTTTAGACGAATACCGCCGATATATTGAAAAAGACCCTGCATTAGAACGAAGATTTCATTCCATTGTTGTAGAAGAACCGTCTATAGAGACAACAATTGATATTTTAAAAGGTCTAAAGCCAGAATTTCAACGTCACCATGCTTTATCATATAATGATATAGCTCTTGAAGAAGCTGCAAAATTATCAAGTAGATTTATTGCAGATCGTAATTTACCTGATAAAGCTATTGATGTTATTGACGAAGCAGGTTCTCGTGTTCGACTAAGAAATAACTCATTACCTACAGGTTTACAAAAGTTACTTATCGAATTACATGAAACTATCAAAGAAAAAAATGACGCAGTCAGAGAAAATGATTTTGCTACTGCAAAATTGTTAGTTGAACATGAAATCGAAGTTCGGACACATCTACGAATAATGCGATTTGCATTGACGAGTAAAGCAAGATATAAAAAATACGCTGAGGTAGGTGGACCACGTTTTGATCAAGTTACTGAATCAGATATTACTAAAGTTATTTCTGCATGGTCGGGTATTCCTGTAACAAAGATTAATCAGTCAGAAAATGAACGTTTAAAATTAATGGAATCTATTCTTCATGAACGACTTATTGGTCAACATCATGCCATTACAGCTGTTTCAAAAGCAGTGCGTAGAGCACGAGTTGGAATCCAAGATCCAAAACGTCCAATTGCAAGTTTTATCTTTGCGGGACCAACAGGTGTTGGGAAAACTGAGTTAACAAAATCTTTAGCCGAATATATGTTTGATGATGAAAAAAATCTTATTCGGTTTGATATGTCTGAATTTATGGAAAGACATACTGTTGCAAAACTAATTGGGTCACCTCCAGGTTATGTAGGTTTCCAAGATGGTGGACAATTAACAGAAGCAGTAAGACAAAAACCATATTCTATTGTTTTATTTGATGAAGTTGAAAAAGCACATCCAGATGTTTTTAATTTATTTTTACAAATATTGGATGATGGTCATTTAACCGACTCAAGTGGTAAGCATGTTAGTTTTAAAAATTGTATTATCGTAATGACAACTAACTTAGGTGCTCGAGTTATTGAACAGGAATCACCCGTCCTTTCAAAAGAAAAAATTGGGTTTGGTCGTAGCTATGAATCATCAGCTTTAGAGAGAGAAAGTAAAAAGATTGACTTATTAGTTAACCCAGATGGAACTTTTTCATTAAAAGCCCCTGTTAAGAAAGAAATTACACCAGAAGATGAAGAAAAATTTGTTAAAATAACGGGATTAGTTCAAGAAGAATTAAAAAAATTCTTCCGTCCAGAATTTTTAAATCGAATAGATGATATTATTGTTTTTAATCATTTATCAAAACATGATATCTGGGAAATTTGTGGGCTAATGTTAAATCAATTAACTAAACGGTTAGAAGAACAAGGTGCAATTTTAACTGTGGATAATGCTGTACGTTTTTTCCTTACAGAAGAAGGTTATGATCCGATTTATGGAGCTCGTCCATTACGTCGTGCTATTACAAAATTCTTAGAAGATAAGTTAGCTGAAGCTTGTTTAAGTAATGTTATACATGATGGTACAGAAATTCGTGTTACACAACAAATAAAACCAAATGTTTATGGAAATAGGCCAATATATGCGCCAATATTTGATGATATTTATACAGCAGACATTGTTGTTGAATTTGATTATAGTCAGGTAGATTTTAGTAAAGTTCAAGCAAAAGAAATACAAGAATCAATTATTGAAGAAGAAGAAAGTAGACCTATCATTAGAGAACCAGGGGAACCTAAATATACTACTGCGCCTAAATTATAGTAATCTAAGTTAAAAAAAAATAAATATTAAATGAGAAATTTTCTCATTTAATATTTAATAGATTACAATTTTTTATCTTATATTTTTATGTATTAATAAACAATGATTAATGCAAATAAAAGTTATTTTTGGAATAAGATGTGTCATTTGCATCTAGAAATCTATTTTTATTGTATTTGACTAATTTGATTAGTAGGAGAACTAGGAGTTGCATAATACTTCTTTTCCATTCGACCAGCTAAATAACCTAATCGTCCTGATTGAACTCCTAATTTCATTGCTAAAGCCATTTGTTCTGGATTTTTTGCTTGAGCTACTGCAGTATTTAGTAAAATACCATCCGCTCCTAATTCCATTCCCAATGTTGCTTCACTTGGAGCACCAATTCCAGCATCAATAATAACAGGGATATTTGCATTTTCAATAATAATTTGAAGGTTAGATAAATTATTTAATCCTTGACCAGAACCAATTGGTGAACCAAGCGGCATAACAGTAGCACATCCTAAATCTTCAAGATGTAAAGCTAGCATAGGATCAGCATTAATATAAGGTAAAACAGTAAATCCTTTTTTTACTAAAAATTCTGCTGCTTTTAAAGTTCCTATAGGATCGGGTAATAAATATTTTGGGTCAGAAATAACTTCTAATTTAACAAAAAAATTATCTTCTTGACCTAATTGACATGCTAATTCATGACCTAAAAATGCCATTCGAATAGCATCTTCAGCTGTTTGTGAACCTGCTGTATTTGGTAATAACCAAAGGTTTTTCCAATCTAAAGATTTAAGAAAACTAATATTATCTTGATTTATATTTGTAGGTAAGCGTCGAATAGCAACTGTAACAATTTCACACTCACTTGTTTTAATGCTTTTTAGTGCATCATGGCTTGTTCTATATTTACCAGTTCCTAACATTAAACGTGAAGAAAATGATTTATCTCCAATTTTTAATGGATCAAATATATTTTTCATATTTTTATTTTAATATAATTTATTTTATTTTAAACTCCCCAGGTAGGATTTGAACCTACGGCCAATCGGTTAACAGCCGATTGCTCTACCACTGAGCTACTGAGGAAATATCTATTACTCAGATGTTATCATATGTTTATTCCGAATTCAAGTTAATAACGTAAAAAAAAATTTAAAAATTTTTTACGTTATTTGTTTTATTTAAGACTAAAAATCTTAAAACGTTTGAATCAAATTTTAAACTACTTGAAAAATTCTCTATATGTTTTGGAATACTCGAGAAATTAATTTGAATAAAATTTCCACGTTTTTGATTTGAAATTTCATATGATAAATCTCGTTTACCTCTTGAAATTACTGAAATTTCAGACGCATTTAATTTTCTTAAAGTTTTAGCATAGTTAAAAGCCCAAGTTTTTAATTCGTTATCATTAAATTCTTCTGTTAAAAGAATCATCATTTCGTATTTTATTGTTTTTGACATAAAAAGCGTTAGTATGAAATTAAAAATATATTACTTTAGATTAAAGTATAATGTCAAATTTTATTCACTGTTTTGTGACTACTCTTACTTATAGTAAATCAGATATTATATTTTCTTGCTTTATTTTAATATTAGTGCTAGGATATAGCATAATAGAATACTTTGATTATTCTGTGATTAATTTTATTAATTCTTTTTTTATGGTAACAAACAGGATTCTGATAACAAAAACGATTATGGTAACAAAAACGACTAAAATGTTGATACCTATTGGAATTGGCATAGCAATTGGGTTATCACCATTAAGAAACTCTGCGTTAGCCAAAATATTAATTACAATTACAGGAGGATAATACATTGTTAAATTTCATTTCATAGGCTATTTCCAGGTGGTCGTGTGTTAAGGTTAGTTAAAGGTGGTGTTAACATTACAAGTTCAACAAACCTGTCCTTCCAGCGAATAACATTACAGTAACGGTAGTCTCGTTCTGTGCCCCCGCCTATAAGGTTAGCGGCTCATTGCAGTGGAGCTACGGCTGTGATAGCAGCTTCGGTTGCAAGCCCAAATCCGGCCACTATTGGTTCAGCACTTCATTTAGTAGGAGAGCTATTTTAATGGGAGCTTGCCTCAATCTAGTAGGTTGTTCGAAATAAATGG
>JALLOV010000103.1:0-14153 GCA_036939655.1 Thalassiosira allenii | reverse complement strand
CTTCTGTTTATGGCTATGTTTGCCGTCGGCTAATATTACACCGACGGCAAAAGATGGGGGCATGTATCGTATGACACTAGCCCCCAAAGAATGTAGATACTTCTTTGCCTTTTACTTGGTGCAATTTTGCACTCTGAAGAAGGTCTCGCAGATTCAGTGGCCTCGAGTAGGCCACAATCGTCTGCTCGACACGCAAGATTCGCCGTAGGAGCTCACCGCAGTGTCTCTCGTAAAGCTCCCTAACTCTCTTTCTGGGAATATCATCTGGATGGTATTCCAAATGGAGAATAATTTGGTGCGGGGCTGAATCTTGGTCAGGCTTTGGCTGGAGCCTTTTAGAGGACCGAAACTGGGACTCTATCTTCTCGTGGGCAGCGACGAAGATAGGTTCAATTGTTGCTCTCGGCCAGCCTCGGTCCTTGAGGCGATTGTAGAACAGCATTGCAATCGACCAGTAATCTTCAGATTTGCTGTTCTGAAGATAGTACTGTCGAAGCATGCCGTAGATCATCCCTTTAATCATGCCTGGTGGATGGGCAGAGTTGGGTGGGATGTATTGGTAGAGGTTCATCGGCTTTTGATATGTCCGTGTGACAAAAGAGCCATCCTTGATCTCTACCGTCAAATCAAGGAAGTCTACCGAAGTAGATGGCTCGTCGCATTCCCAAGTTAGGATGCATTCATTATTGGGGTCTTCTTCCTCCGTCCACTCATCGAGGTCCTTTTTGAATTCGAGCCATTCGGCTTGGCTCATGCCATCATCTCCGCCAATGAGGACGATTGCGAATAAGTCATCGATGAAACGCTTTAGGAATCGTAGCTTGTTTCCCCACTTTGGAAGGAGCACCGTCTTTTCGTGCCAGAAGTAGTAAATGATGGACCACATGACTGCTGCTGGGGTGCCCATCGCCGTGCCACGGAGCTGTCTGAAGAAGCAATCTCCATACTCAAAAATGTTCCAAGGCTCGCTGCTTCGATTACGAGCTCTTTTTTGAAGGAATTTGTACCAACGAGGTCCAGGTGCTCTGAAAAAAAAGTAAAAACTTTCTACGCAGAAGAATCCTTTGGTTCTCTCATCCTGTCCTCCCAAAGAACAACTCGAGGTTATGCATCAAGCTTGGTGTTGGCCTCCGATAAAGAATGACTGCCCCGATGGAGTCACCATCCTCTGGGGATGAAGACTCAAATGATGTCAAAATGGAAGGTGAAGAATCAACAGGAGATGAGCAAGAAGATCTTTCGCCTAAAAACATGAAGAGTGACAGAGAAAGAAGCACCATACACGCACGCCAGACCGCCGTAAACAATCCCATGTTGATGGACGCTGTCCGGCGAACGATCCTGGCGATGAAGAATGGAGAGGTGAAGGGGGAGCTCAAGTTCTTTGTGCCAAGACACAAGGCTCTAAATCTTCCGCCTACGCTAGATGATGAATCTGGGGCGGCAGCCACAGCCAGAGAAGCCCTCTGCCGCAGGTTTGAGGCTCTGCATCCATCACGACAGGAAGATGATGACTCTTATTTTGATGCCATTGAGCAGGGCACCGAAGTGATCCTTGTAACGCCATTGCCACCGGGATACAAACGTGGTGGGTGGCGGTGCCACGCAAAGACATTCCCGGCTGATGGCGGCCATGCAGTAGAATGTCTTTATCCAAACAAACCCCAAGACGAAGCCTGCATGAAGTGCACAGCAATCAAACCTAACATGAGACCGGAATTTGCCAATCTTCGCCTTCTGCCGCACGGTATGCGGAGACAGCGTAGGATATACGTGAGAATAATCCAAGACTGCGACAGTGAATTGGACAGATGCGACGCTGCAGAACGTGAAGCGACGGAGCGAATAGCTGCATTTGATAGGGAAGAATGCATGCAGAAAGAGGGCGATCAGAGCCCGTCTGATGTAGCAGAGCCATATGCAAGTGACGATGGTGGTGGTGAATCATCTGCAGAAGGAGAGGAGGATGAGGAAGACCATTTAATGATGGACGTTGATCTTGTCCAGGTCGGAGTATGGCAACGTGTCAATGCGAGAGATCTGCTTCCTAGCCTCGCTACGAGGAAACTCGAGCTCAATCGTCGTCTCAAGACTGCTAGAACGGAATTGGCGATTATGATACAGGCTGCATATGATTTAGCTGTTCCTCACTTGCAGAGGGTAGCAAGAAGGTTTCTCGTTCGCCTTCGGCTAGACGCTATCCGGAAGTCAGTACTCGACTTTGCTCGATTTTCAGCAGCGGTAAGCCCACAGCAAAGGTGCTTCTTGCCCTCTCGATAATGATTCTTTACACACTGCAAATGCTGAAACTATGTGCTCAGGTAGAGATACAGCGCATCGTGCGTTCCAAGCTGGCATTTCTAGAAGCTGAACGATTGAGAGCACTTAGAGACAATTTCATGGCAACGAGAATACAGGCTGTTGCTCGCAGAAGTTCTGCGATCAAGGAGAGGCGACGGCTCCATGCCATATACATGGAGAAGTTGCGGACTAGATCAGCCATACGAATTCAGACCATGTATCGTTGCCACCTGTCCAAAATAACTCTGCAGCGACTCGCAGAAGAAAGGAGACGGCTGTTGGAAGAACAAGAGAAGGCGAGGATTTCTTCACTTGAGAAGGACTCTGCAACAATCATTCAAAAGCATTGCCGGAGAGTATTGGCCAAACTTAATTGTGCAAACCGACGAATAGAGATGGGTCTTCATCGGCGACTTCTCATGTATATCGAACGGTACGCAGTCGATGGCTGCATGTGGTCATTTGTAGGTATCTTATCTGTGTAAATCTATTATGCCAACTTTCACTTCTTCTTCTCTGATGATTCGTCGCTTTCCTTCGTCTCTTTCAGGTAAAATCCATTAATGATGATTACATCCGGTATGAGCGAACCATCACTCATACGATCGAAAGGGAAGAACAGATGGCCAAAACATTTGTTGAGAAGGTGAGAAACGCTCTCACACTTGCGCACTCTATTATTTGCTTCATACATTCACTTGTGTCTTCTTATTAAAGGTCGTCAAAGCAAGAGATGGCGACCATTCCCATGCTTGGGAAAATTACATGCACCTTACGCACGATGGCTCCTCTAGCACGAAACAGGAAGGTGGGCATGGCGACAACCCAAACAAGCCACCGATGAAACATAGTAGTCACCAGCACACGAAAAAGATATATGGAAGCCCTCCGCAGAGTCGGAGGAACTCATCGAGAAACAGTCAGACGAGGAGAAAATCTAGGCCCGGCAGTAAGGAGAATGGTTTCCTAGAAGTACCAAGCCAAGTTCACTTGCCAGCATCAATCCACGAAGGTGCTGATGCTCACCATCGAGAAGTGAAAAAGTTGTCATTAATGAAGCGAACGCAGGACAGGCTCAGAGGCCAGTATTTGCGTTTCGACATACCTGCCGGCCTAGACGATACCGTTTCACGGTTCATAATGGCAGTCACGCTGAGATACACCTTTGACGCCCCATGCGAGTCCTCTGTTCAATGTAGCTTTGAATCAGCAATCGCGGACAAGGAGCATTTTCGAAGGTGCCGAGAGTATGCCGAGCCTCTCATCCAGCGCCTACACGGGAGAGGTATTGTTTTCATTCGACAAATACTACCAGCTGAAAACACGACCCTAATACTGCACAAGATGGGCGTCAAGACCGAATTCATTGCGCTGGCATTTGCACTGTTACGCGTCCTTCAACAGATGAGCGAAGGAAACCACTTGAACAGGCGTTATCTAATGTCGGAGTGCGGTAACTTGTTAGACACACAGAGGCAGCTTTCTTCTCAGCTTTTGTCAAGTAGACCCGATCCCAGAGATAATTTTGCTTTGGTGTCGTTTTTAGGAGAGTGCGGGGCCGCTGGATCTGATGATTTTGACGATGACGACAACCCTGGTGGACTTTTTGCAGCGGCGACTCGGGAGAGGTACCCCAGCGCCAACGCTTACGCTGACGAGCAAGGACGGCCTCCCAGAATTTGGAGCAGCGATCAAGCTTATTTGACTGGAAGTGCAACAAAAAAGACAAGGAACAGGAGCTGGGTTTTGCCGTACACTGCCAAGATTATTCGTCAAAATGAATCGAAGCATCCTGCTCTGGAGCAATATCGCCAAGGGCAGCTTCTTGATCGTTCGTCTTAGTGCCAGCCGTCTAAGATGCTGCTACTCATGTAGATCTGATTGAGCGTGAGAGGGGCAGTGCACCAGGATCAATGGCAATAGCTGTAGCCGGCCCTGAGTACTTATCAATCACTTCAATGCCAGCTTCCGGTCCAAGCCTATCACAGCGGGTCCCAAAATAGGTCAACATGCAACTAGGTAGGAAGTTACCGCTTTCCGAGCTTGATGGCAAGTGTCATCCCGGTGCTGGCGGCTGTCCTGAGCGATGTAAATATTCTCTTCTAAGTCTTTGCAATCCTGCTACTTGTGATACTTTCCAAGAGGCAACTGAGAGTGTATTACCCTTAGATATTTACTTCCACATCAAGGCCAGTGGAGAGAATGACAGTGCGAAAATTGAGGCTATGAAGACCTAAACAAAGTTATTGCAAAAGACGCTTTGGAATCTTGTGTAGTGCGGTGTTGATGTGCAGCTTTGCTTTCGGTTCATCGCACCATCCAAGGAAGACTTTAAAACAATACTAAATAAATGTTCATCAGGTATGAAACTGAAACCACTATTATTTGGTATTGTACCGTTGGATAGACTTGCGCACCAATCTTTGAAGAACTCTATGAATTTTCTTATATCCATGAGGAGGCTCCCCGGCCCCCTTCAATCCGCTACGGATGGAGGTTTTGTCTAATAACATTGAGACCCATTCCGATGGCCTAGAACGGTCCATTAGGGTCTAATAGGATGTGAATGACCCTCGGATGGTCCGATTTGGCCATCGGGGGCCTCCAGGGCGACCGTTTCATTTTTACTAGTAGTTCACCTAGTAAAATCGAAATTTCCAATATCGGTCCTTGGCGGTCCGGATATCGGTCCGAGAGGTCCCAAACCACTCGGCCCTCGCTCCAATGAGTACACTCGACAATTATTGGTCCAATCCTGAGCGGAGACGGCCTCCTACAAGCCGAGATCTAGCATTTTTGAGTTTTACTAGTAGTTTGCCTAGTAAAACTCAATTATCGAATCTCTATGCTTGGCGGCCTGAATTTCCGCTCGAGAGGCTCCCGAACACTTGTCGCATGTTCTATTGAGTGTATCGGATCGCCTTCGGTCCAAATCCGGTGGCGAACGGCCTTTTACATGCGGAGATCTGGTGGGATCTACTGTGGGTACCATAGCTGGTAACTCTGGCGGCATCTTAGCTGGCACAATCTACTCTACCTAGAGCACTGTAGAGGCCAGAACTGAAAAGTCTGTATGAATTACTTTGCGCATGTGTTTTTCATTCGATTTAGTGCATTAACGTATTTAGTTCCCCACCCGTATCTATTCAATGTAAACTACCTACTAACGAGACCTCCCCGACCTGCCGCGCTTTCTTTTCTTGGCCTTCTCCTGAGAGGGCGTTCCTTCAATGAATTGAGTCAATTGTTGGATTGTTTCCTGCTGAGTTTCGTAAAGGTATTTTTTCCATGCTTCGTGGTGCGCAATGTGGTAGCAAGTGTACTTCCTGTACACCACCTTAGTGAGAGGCTCTCCTCTCCCGTTCGTCTTCAATCGTCCGTTTCGAGTTATGGGAATCTCGACGCAAAACAGTTCGGGATAGCTCGCCTTGGCTCTCATCTCTACCATTCCTGGGTCCGACCTTTCTGTCTTCCTCGCCGCCGCCTTCTTTACCTTGCCCTTCTTCTTCTTTTTCTTCTTCGGCGTCTCCTTTTGTTGCTCCTGCATGCCCTGCTCCTGCTCCTGGCGCTGGACGGCAACAGAGCCGCACCACTCGGTGATCCTTCGCTTCCCCTTGCTAGCCGCCTCTCTACCCGCCCCCGTGGTCGGTGTCATCGTTGCCCAATCACCGAAGGCGCAGCGTGCGGAAGACGAGACGACATCTGCCATCAAGTCGCATACCTGTGACCAACGGCAGCGATTGCACCGTAATCTCTGAGCGAGGGAGGCAGTTAGCAGCAACCGAAGTCAAGGTAATCTCTGATTCATTCTAGAGAGAGGAGAGACCTGCGAAAAATGCCGTCGTCCAAGTACGTCTACGCGGACGCGAACCAGCCGTCCGGATCGATGTCCAACCGCAGGAGGAGTCAGCGCATCCGCCGGAAGACGCTCGAGAAGTCGAACCCCGACGGCGCGGCGGCGGATCCGGACGAGACGATATTGGAGGAGGACAAGGATGAGACAATCCTGCTCTCGGACGAGGAGATGGAGGCCGGGAGCGACGGCGGTGGCGAGGAGGGTGTAGCAATGAAGTTGAAGTCAGATGCCATGGCCATGGACGTGGACGGCGACCAATTCACCAGCAATGAAACGGACACGCCAATTCGCCACAAGTTGACGGCAACGTCCGCCTCCACCGGAATTCCCGTCGGCATTCGAGGGGGCGCCGGCGGATTCCTCTCTTACGATCCCCTCACCAGCTCCACCATGGCCACGCCCTTCACCGAGGTCAAGGCGCGGGTCCAGGGCAGGGGCCGGGTGAACACCAGGGAACGCCTCAAGAAATTGGCGGACGAGTTAGCCAGCGACGAGAGCGACGACGACGACATGGACGACAGCGAGTTCTTCGCGGCCGTGGCCAGGAAGCAGGCGCAGAGGAAGGCCATGCTGGCTGAATCTCAGCAGCAGAATGGAACGTCGACCCAGACTCAGCATCAGTCCTTCGCCTCTTCTCGCATTCACGACGAATCTCAGAGGACGCAGCAGCAGTCCTTCGCCACCACCTCCTTCCGCAACGAGTCTCAGCAGCACCAGTCGCGCACCCAGCAGCAGTCCTTCGCCTCGTCCCGCCAGAACGAATCCCTGGAGACTCAGCAGCAGCAGAATTCGGAGGACACGGAGAGGATGGCCAACCACGGGGCACCTGCATCGCCCCAGAATCAGAATCAACAATCCCCGTCGGAGTCGTTCACCAACACGCAGCCATGGGAGAGGGAGCTGGGCGACCTGCCGAGCTTCGGGAAGCCGCAGAATGCACCGCAGAAAGACCGAAGTAGGCAGGATAGCCAGCTGGATTACCAGAATAGGAAACAGCCGCCGGTCAATGCTCCACAGAAAGATCACCGTACGCAGGAGTATCAGCATCAATCAAACAATCACCCAGGGAGGCAGCCGTCGACAAATTCTCAATCCAATCATCGCGATCTGCCCAGCTATCAACCGAATGCCCCGCAGAAAGATCACCAAAGGCAGGAGCACCAAACCAATCGCCACGAGGGAAAACAGCCACCCACGAATGCTCGTCAGGAAGATTACCGAGGTAGGGAGGAGCATCGACGTCAGGCGTCCTCGAGGACGCAGCCGAATCATCACAGTCTACCTGGTCACCAGCAAAATGCTCAACATAGAGATCAACTCAGGCAGACTTCCAACTCTCATCCCAGTCATCTACAGAACGAGGCAGCTGCACGTGTCGCTGCAAACCCCTATCATAGGAAGCAGCCGCCTCCGCCCACCAAAAAGGCGTCGGTTAACGTGCCAAAGATATCACTGGAGCACATGAAGTCGGGAAAGAAGAGCAGGAGCAACGGCAGCCGTACCAAAAGCTCACGTGGTGGCAATAACAGTGGTAGCAGCAACCCCGGCGACGGCGGAGAAACCTGGCAGGAGGAGGCATTCCGTTCCTCTCTCCTGGAGTTGCTCGGGACCTTCCCTTCCAGCTACTTCGATAGCTGCCAAGGCGACGATGATCACGAGATGGACAATAACGAGTGCAGCCTCTTCGCGACGTCTGCCACCGAAGGCATCGACGACCAGTCGCCTCACTCCACCACCTCGCAGAGCGCCGCGTCGGCCCAGCTCAACCGCAAGCGTCTCTTCGACTCGGCATCCCGCTCCCTGGCACGGCTGGCCATCGCCTCCCGGCACTCCGCGGGCGACAGGAGGAACGGCTCCGGCCGCGACAGCGGAGGATCGAGCAACGACGGGATTAGTCCGGACTTCAACCCGCCCAGCCCGAGGAGCCTCCCCGCGTACATGTCTGTGCTGAACATGCACGACGAGTCCGGTCCCGGGAGCTGGGGCGCGGGGAACGCCGGCGCCATGCTCTCCTCGTCGAAGGAGATATTTTGCGGTCACAGCGTGCACGGCTGCAACGCGCGCTCGGTCCATTTGTCGAGTGTCCCTCCGCAGGGGTCTAACATGCCTTCACCCAGCCCGTACTCATGGTGGACGTCGGAGCAATTGGCATACGGGGCCCTGGTCCTAGCCGCGCAAGTATGTCATGAGGCGTCCTGCGATCCAAACTTTGACCACGGAATGCGTGGCGTCGAGGCCGAGTCCTGCCGCGTCGCTGGATTCGCTCAAAACTCCAGTAATGCCGAGAAGAGCAAAGACAAGAGGCCTGTCGTGTCATCATCTCTGGTGGAGTCATCGCTCGGTTTCTTGGCCACGGCGTTCGCGTGCTTGGAAAGCGATTTCGTCTACTCCGTGATGAAGACAACTCTAGTGAATCATGGTGCCCCGAAAGCTCTCGTCTTTGATGCTATCAGCCACTTTGCACCTGTGACTTCTGAAAGTGCTTCGGCTGAAGAAGTGTGCACCATATCTGCGCTGTCGCTTTTGGCGCTATCGCGGGGCCTCTCGGCAGCGATCTTCGTCGCCCGGTATGCGACATCGCTTGACCCGTCATCAGCTTGTGCAGCATACCTATCTCCTGATGATCATCCTTTGAGCGGAAATGATAATAGACCCCTTGATACTGGGATCAACGATGGCGGCGCGGGATGGCTATCGGCCCTCGGGCGCGACTTGGGACTGTATAGGGATGAATGTGCTTGGCACTTACTGAGCGAAGTCGCAGAATTTTGTTATGACTATTGGAACGTGTGCCAGGGCATGGTGATCGAGGTGGCCAGAGACGCGGCAACTCTCGAGAGGGTCTCTACATTGACACACACGAAGGCCAAAGTGGAATCGAGGCCTTGGCGTGTCGCCAGCCGTCAGTCATGAAAGATCGTATGTACGCAGCAAACGCCGAACTCTTATCTTCAATGGTCCAAGCGGGAGTCGGCGTCTCTGGCTGGCTAGCACATGACCCTACTCCTGAAGACAATGATACGGGCAAGGCTGATAGTTGCACCAGGACAGTGGATAGACTGTGCCAGAAACTTTTCTTCGTGATCGAAACCCGATCTCGATTGCGTAGGTCGACCAACCAGAATACTGCAGCATCAGATGCCGGCGACAGTGAGGCAGTGGTTGGCAGCAGCCTGGCCCTGCTCATTCTTGCATTACCCAAGCATGACAGCCAATCAGCTCACTCGTCGTCACTTTCGACGTCATTTCGCCAGATGGGAAATAGCAATGGGTCAATCGAGGATCTTATGCACTCTTCACTGATGAAGAAGCTGATTGAAACGGCGTTGCTTTGGCAAGATATCGACACCAGGGAAAGCAATGCGAGTGACGCTGTCATGAGAAACAGAGCTGCCAGCAGTGCTCTGCATGTCCTCTCGTTCATATGTATGGCTGGAGGTGTTTCGCTTGTCACCAATCCCTTCAGACAGAGGCTGGACGGCTTTCTCCAAAACATGACCAAAGCCATATGCAACCAAGGGAAATCGGAGGGAGGTTCAGGCATTGATGCTTCTCTTGTGTTCCTCCTGCACCTTCACACAGGTGCTCCACAGTTTCTACGAACTTTCTTGGGTCAATCAGATTGCGAAGCATTTGTTGGTGGGCTCCTGCGTCTATGCACTCAGAATTCTTTCTCTGTTTCTTCGTGTGCATCGTCACTGCTGCGTGCTCTGCTGGAGGGCAATCCCGCGGACCGCACTCATGACCGACTGTCTGAGGCAATTATGAATTCGTTTGACGGAGAACACGCTGGCTCTTCCATCGAAGGCATCCTTCGCTCGTTTGTCGAGAGCACCTACAAGTCTGTTCATTCAGACATACCGAAACTTGGCATTCGATGGCACCCGTGGATGGTCGCCCTTGGAGATGTTCTAGGTGTTTGCATTTCTTCTTCCAATGCGAGTGACATCTTTGCATCTTCACTGTCAGACGAAGTGATGACTTTATTTGCGGATGCAATCAACTGTGAACAAGAAGATGGCAATCTCTGCGAGGACACGCTAGGGGGCTCAGCAAAGTTGAGCATCATTTCCCTTCTTGTATCCTTTGCAAACAACACTGCAGGCATTTCAAACGGCCAAAGTGGAGCATCAATACTCACCGAGCAGCGGAATGTAAAGGCAATGCTGACACGTACAGGCTTTCTGACGGTGCTTGAAATAGCTATGTCACAAGGGACTTCTGCCGACAATACCCATCGTGCCATGAAGCTCCAAAGCTCGCTGATGTCACTGAGCAATGATCGTTCTCTTGCCCTCACCTTTACAAAGGCAAGCAACTCGGTCGCCAGAAGAGAGAACGATCTTCGAGACAGACTAAGGAAGTCAGAAATTGAGCTAAGCGAACTTGCAAGAAAATATCAGCAGGCTGAGTTAGACCGTGACAGGTTGAGCAATTCATTTCACGATCAGCGTTTGGCATACGAAAGGAGGCTCGAGCGAACAAAATCCGAAGCACTGATGGCAGCACGTAATGTGTCTGAAATTCACGTCCAAGAGCGGAAGCAGGCTGAAGAACAATGCAAAGAAGAATATGACCTGAGAATAAGAGCAGAGGAGTCAAACGAGCACCTGACACGTGAAAGCGTCAGCGACAAATCTAGAATAAAGCAACTCGAAGAACTTTTGGGTCAGGAACGGAAGTCAAGGCAGGACGTTGAATCGGCTTTGCAGCGCTGTCAGAATGAGCTCTCATCGACGTCGGACGAATTGGAAAGGACTAAGAATGCCTGTCACGACGTGCAAGAGAAGCTATCAGCATCGGAAGAGAAAGTTTCTGATCTCACCGCAACCAGTGAAGATGCCCAGGCCAATTTGGAGGACACTTGCGCGAAGCTGATTCGATTGGCAACGATATACAATGAGAAAGAGTCAGAATTCGACAAATACAAAGCTGAGCTCCGTAGTGCTGTTTCGGCAGCGACCAGAGACGCAGACACAGCGATGCAAAAATACGAATCGGCCAAGCAACAGAACAAATTGCTGAGCAAGAAACTGGACGAAGCTAGCAAGGAATTGAAAGCACGTGCTGATGTCCAACGAATGAGAAAGAATGCACCAACGCAGTATCTCAACCAACTTCACAGGGATCCAAGAATCCAAGAGAAGAAGCATCAATCTAGACGCCATCGTGGTAGTGGCAAAGAGAATTCACAGAGGTAGTTAGTTGGTAGACAGTGTTCATGAGCTGATAAAATGGAACAGTAAAATATTATCTGTCTCGTAAAGCAATCTGCAGCCTCTGGAGAGTTGGCTGTCCTCCTACCTAGAGCTACCTAGCGGCCCATTAGTTGAACAGCTTTGATGTTTGATGTACTAGTCATGAGTCATGAGGGCTGGTTACCATATATGGGAGACAGGGAACACATTGTGGGATGCAGGGAGATATCGTTGGCATGTACTTTTTTACAGTTCAAGTCAAATGAGGTCAAATAATGTATCTCTCGTTAGATTGGTTAGAGTTACCGCCTTATTATCAGGCGGCCTTAGCGAGGGCGCCTTCTGAAAGCGGCCCTATTTTTGTTTGATGCAGCCAGACTCCAAATAGTCTCAACGAATTGAATACGCCAAAGGACACCCAGACCCCGGTCAATCCAAACATGTTCGGCAGGGTGTTCAAGGATATAAGAGCTCCAATTGTAGCCACAACAGTACTCAGAGAAAGCTGGAAAAAGTTACCGCAACTGTATGATGAAGAGATGATAGGTCAGCGCGCAGAAGCAGTGACGACTTGTGTGGTAAAGAAGACATCATTGCGAGACTTACCCAACCATGACTCCCTCGCCAATGAACACCAAACCATTCATTATCTGATATACTGACGCCAGAATGGAGGGTATCACTGCAGCTTGCCTTACTTCCTCCAAAGGCGAGCTCTTCTGTAGCACTGGTAACAGCGCCAGTTGCAGTGCTCCAAGGCTGACTCCAAGGACAAAACCCCAGCTCATGAGACGGTTCACAACGTTCTTTGCTGCCCTTTTACCACCGTGGCGCTTCCCTGACGACTTATCGACCCTTTCAGTCAGTTCATTGGGCACGACTGTCTGCGCCACAACCGAGAGTGCAAGCAACACAATCCCACCAACTTGAAACACTTGTATTGCTAGAGCATGCGCGGCAGCAGCCACGCCCGTATCATCCAACGACTGGGTCACTCTCGCCACAGCCAGAAACGTGAGATTCAGTGCAACATTTCTCAACTGCAAAGCAGCACCTCCCTCCAACAAAGGCTTCAATTTTGACCATGATGGCAAGCTGAATATTTTGGACCAACGTATCATGCGGCGTTTCAGCATTAGGGTCAGGAAGCTGGCTGCAGATATGATCTCAGCTGCCAAAGTTGCGAGTGCCGCACCAGGAACTCCCATTGACATTGTGAACATCAGGATTGGATCCAATACTGCGTTGAATACATTCGATGTTGCACTGATTTTGAGAGGCGTTTGTGTGTCCAATGTTCCTGTGTTATGTCAAAGAAGTTGAAGTTTCATGACCGAACAGATATGTCAATAGTCGTATTGTTCGCAAATCTGTGACTCACCTCTAAACGCAGAGAAGCCAATCAACGAAATTAAAGAGGGAAGAAAAGCGAAGGATCTTATGAACAGGTAGGGTTTAGCAAACATCATGGCAGGGGCGCCCTCTGTCGGGTGTGAAAGTAACAGAATGAAATTAGAAGATGGACATCAGATAAGATAAGTTATATCGCCCATTTGGAGAAAGAAGAACGTTTACCTTTCAGTACACTTGATAGAATCTTTTCAGGGAAACGTAGCATCAATAATGTCCCAACCAGTGAAATGTAGAAACCCACAACGAGTGCCTGGCTGACAGCATCCTGCAAATCATCTTGGTTACCGCTTGCGTTCGCCTTGCTTACCAAGGTAGCCGTCACTGACATATATTGCACACGAGAAAAAATATTAGATGATACTGGCAACAGTCATGGCTGAAACAAGCTAATAAAACCAATACATCACCACGCACCACTGGGCAGAACAGAAACAACCCAAAACGCCGATGAAAACACCTGGTTGGCAGCAGCCTGGCCCGCCACTGCCAGGGCATTGCCCATCCGATTCACCCAGAACAAATCCACAGCTCCAATGAGTGGATTGATGGCAAAATTTGCTATACATGGCAGTGCGACCTTCATCATTCGTTTGTCTAGATCGTCCATCTGAGGCCAAATAGACAAGACCTCCTCTTCATCGGGAGTGTCAGTAGATTTCGTCGCCGAAAGAGCTGTGCTCTCGATCGATGTGTCATGGTCGTAATCTACTGCATGAACGACATCATTTTCTGTGTCTGTTTGAGACTGCGACGACGCAAACAGTATGGACGGCGCTGAAGAATGTGTAATGTCGGTCGACAACGGCTTCCACGACGACGATCTTCTCGAAATGCCAATGGGCGACTGATGTATTGCCAGAGAATCCGCCGCAAGGAGAGAGCCGGCGACGAGCGAGAATGCGAGCAGATGACGGCCCCTGCCCGCATAGCTGATATCAGAGTGTGAATTAGCCATACTTTCAGCAGCTTTCAGCAGCACTGGTCTAGAACGAAGGCGCAGCACGGGCGGGCGCAGGAAGCGACGGTAACGAACGACAGCTCTCGACGGCCAGGGGTTAATCTTTAACCCCTGCATCTCAGACACAACTTCCTCATGTTCTCATCGTGTAAAACCGCTCTGCATTGATCGCCGAAGAAAACAGATACATCATGTCTCTAATCATGTCAACCCTTTCAGAATTCAGAACAAAAGTAAACTCTAAAATGAGGGGATGGGCATTAGAAAAATAACATGGAACACACCTTGGCCGGGGGGTCTGGAGCTTCCCAGACCCCCGACCCCCCAAAATTGCGTACCCCGAAAAAGGCCCCTGGCCAGACCCTGGCGATGCCGGACCCCCCGATATTACGGGGACTCAGAGTTTTGAAAATCCTCGGATTCGGAT
>JALLOV010000102.1:0-14052 GCA_036939655.1 Thalassiosira allenii | reverse complement strand
GCGGGCGGTGGCGTTGGAAGAGGAGGGAGGAAACCAACGCCGGAAGAGGCCGCGAGAGAGTACGGCGCGGTCCAGTCCAAGATCGAGGCGGTGAAAAGGGCTATTGAGCAGAAGAAGAAAGGAATATAGGATGCAGTTGGAGTGAGGCAACGTAGAACGAGGGGGTTGGTATCGGTCAAAAGGCTGCTGCAAGCGGCATGCAGCAGAGCAGAAAACAAAGTTGAAGGACATTCCTTTGTTAGTCAAATGCACCTGTATCGCCAGTGGCAGGGCGCCACCTCGCCTTCTCGTCTCCGCGGAACGGGAGCTTGTGAATGGATCCGTCGTCGTCGAACTTCACCGTCACGATGATTTCGTCCATGATCTTCACGGGGTCCTCGTCGACCGTTCCCAGGCACCACCCCTCCTCCTCGTTCCAGAAATACTCGAGCCTGATCCCCTTTTGGATCTGGTCGGCCCACGGAGGGAGTTTCGGCGTTCCAACCTGCAATTGCTTTTGTTCGTCCTCGGCCTGCTGCAGGCTTTGTGCATCGATGTTGATGTCCTTGTCGCCGAGCGAGATGGACTTTGTAATCTTCCTAGCACTCTCCATGGCAAGCATGGAACTCAGCTCTCGAAGTACCATTCTCAGCCGAGCCACTCCGTCTGTCGTGACCAACATTTTCACTCTCGTGGGAGAGGGGATGTTGACCAGCTCTCCTACCATCATTGCGATTGCAAATATCCTATCTCTCTCGTCCGACGAGATATCCAGCAATGATGATGTAAATGTTTGAAACACGGCTAGGGATGGAACACGATGAGTTCCGAGCACGAAAACAAAATGATATGCACAAGATTGGCATGCCTAGAGGTGATAGGCAAGAATAAAGTAGACACTCACCAACCCTTTCCTCTGCATCAAACTTTCGCTGGATTGCCTGGGCCATAGGTTCGGATGATGGCGCATCTTCAAGGATTGACTTTTCCAAAGGAGACAAAGGAGCGGCGGCTGCATCGACTTCCTCCTGCAGAATCTTGCCACTACTTTGGAAGATTTGTTTGACGAGCTCTTTGGATGGTAGCGCGTCGTATACATCAGCATCCTCATCATCGTCACTGGCAATCTCATCTTGTATATCCCCGTCCAAGATTTCGTCCACAATAGCAATTGGATATGGAATCGATTTGACAATCTCTTTCACTCGAAAACGAAACGACCCTCTCGCCAACACCATCAATGGCCCAGTGTCATCTCTGTCACCGACGAAATCTCCCTCAGTAGTAGCTGTTGCGGAGGGAGCGCCGATCAGTATCTCAGAAGCACAACCGATAGAACCAACTAACCCATCGGAGCCTTCAGGAGTGTATATCAAATGGCCATAACAGCAGCTTTCTTCGACGATGGGCGAGGAATCGGATTCCCTCGCAGACGAGATTGCATCATGAATCACCGATCTGTGAAGAGGCACATCCAGCTTCAGCTCATACAAAGACGCGGTAGTAAGCTCTGGCGGCAGGTGCGAATTTGGAAGAGGTACGTCGTACTGCAGCTCGCCGTCTTCGTCTTCGGCAATGTCGACCAACAATGGCAGGCGTACGTTTTCGCGGGCAACTTGCTGGAGGTAGGGGTTGGAGCCCATTCGCAAGCATACCGAGGTAATACACGTCCGCGCTGGATTGGATCGAGAGCTGCCGACCGATGCCGCTTGTGTTCTTGCGGGTCTATTGAGGTTGCTTCTTCTTCTTGTCACGACGGTTGGCTCGACGGAGAAAGATCGGACGAGCATAGGCCGAGGAGATGACATCAGCAAAGCCACCGCCGCAATCGCCGCAGGGGACCGCATGTTGGCCCAACCCTGCATCCGCCTGCCTGAGATGATGAAACCCGTCCTACCGGCAAGAATGCTGCGAGAGAAGACAACGATCAAACAGTTGTTATGCCGAGTGAACGCGAGGGTTTCAGTACAGAAAATTGCGGGAACATCAATTGGTCTTTGGTCTCTCCCTCCCTCCCATCAATCCAACTCGCCTCGACGATGACGGAAGCCGCCGCCCGGCCATCACCAGCACCACAACGCCGCCAAGGCCATAGTCTCACCAGTCAAAGATGAGCCTGCCGGTTCTAAAGCTATCGCTACACAGCACCAACCCAGCTCTTTTCGCTAATCAGCTTCGTAAGGCATGGTACGTCTCGTGGGAGTTTCATTGCTCTGTCCACATCATGTGATTGATGTCCACATCGTCCGCTACTCTCACTCTTACTCTCACCCGCTGCCTGCCGGCGATTGATGCGCATCGAAGTCATGAGATAGGCTTCTTTCTCCTCGAACACGATATACCAGGGGGTGTCTGCAGCAGAGCTCTGAATGAAACGCATACATTCTTCCAACGGCCGCTCGCGGAGAAGATGTCCATTTCCTACGAAAACAGCGCCGCCTTCAGAGGTTACATGCCACTTGGCGTGGAGAACACGGCAGGGCAGATTGATGGGAGGGATCAGATTGAATATGCCGCAGAATACCACCACGGCTCGAATGAACAGGAGAAATTTTACCACCGTTTAAGAGCAACAAACCCGTGGCCAAATGATATCCAACCAAACCTACGGCCCGCAATCATGGAGTATGTGTCTGGTGTATTAGGTGTGGCAGATCGATTACGCGAAGCGATGTGCTTGGCTCTGAATGTTGATCCAAACGATGTTGCCCCTCTCTTCGGGCCGTGTGAAGGCGATGAACCGAGCTTTTGGTCGATGAAACTGGTATCCTATCCTCCGGCTTCAAAGGACTCGGACGCAGGCTCAACAAATCCAGAATCACTCCAGGGAGTGGGTGCTCACACGGATAGCAATTTCCTGACACTGATTTGCCAGGACTGCAACTCATCAGGGTTGCAAGTCCAAAACTTACAAGGCAGGTGGATAGATGTCCCTCCGACTGATTCTAATGTCCTGATATGCAACATTGGAGAATTGTCGGAAATATGGACTGGTGGGTACTTCTTAGCCACTCCGCATCGAGTACTTCGACATTCGTCCAATACACACAGCCGAACATCTCTACCCATATTCTACAACCCCAAGCTGGATACAATTATGGAGCCATTGACCAACATAGATCAACTGCCATGGGAACGCAAACAGGAGAACCAATGGAGACGCAAACACAACAGGCTTCTGGGGAGTGTTGGGGAAAACTCATTCAAAAGTTTGGCAAGGAGTCATCCGAGTGTGTTCAAGAAACATCACAGTGATTTGAGGATACGGGCAGACGGGCAGATAGAGAAACGATGATGCATCATCTTTTGGACAATTTACAATACAATAGACATTTCACCATAACGTCTAAGACTGTGCAACAACATGATAGCCATGCAAAAACAGCTACAGCTCAGCTCGCCTTGCAGCCTCCATCCGGGACTTCTCAATCTTCGCCTTGCGCTTGAGCTCTTGCTTGATGCTATCATTGATATCCTCCATCCACTGCTGCTTTTCAGAATCATTCGATGCAACTACCAGGAAGGATTTATTTGGGTGGTGAATATAGAAGGAATTCTGCTTTCCTCCGTCTTCAATCTTCATAAGATGCAACGGCATTTCCTCGTGCACTTTATAGTCACCGGCCTGGCTTGATTGGTGACCATACACCAGCACGTCAGAGAACAAGAAGAATTTGTATGTGGCACTTCGGCCAGCGAGCTGGTGGCGCTTTACAAGATCACCCTCTCTCACAAACTTCCTAGAATGATCATTGAGCAGTATGTGCCCATTGCGAATCCGGCTCGCGACTTGTTTCATAGTCTCAATTTTTGCGTCATCGACATTGAGAGACGAGTGAAGCTTTTTAGTCAAGCTTCGGACTTGGCCTACATCTTCCAGATCCATTTGCCCTCCAGTGTTGGCCTTTCCTGGGTTTGCTTTGCTAATTTTCTGCAGATCATTGAACCGATTGACACGCCCGAGCAACTTGCTGAAGGCGCTACGTTCAACCGTCATCCCCAAGTAAGAGGCAGCACATAGAGAATACTCAAGCACATCAATGCAGCAACCAAGGCCTGCAAGGTCAAGATGGGCATTATCAATTGTTGAATTGATGGCACCGTGAATATGATGCCAATTGGCGCTGAACATTTGACATGTCAGCCCTTGCAGGGACGTTTCATCAATCAGTTGGCCGTCCAATGGTGTCAAGCTATCATGCTCAACTGAAACTGTCCTAAGTAGCTCTTGCGCAGGTTTCACACTCTTGACCCAAGTTTGGATCGAAGCAGCGATATCCGCCTGATCTTTGAAGGGAAGGGAAAAAGGGCCCTGCTCCTGTGTGCTCCTCTTCCTTTGCATTGAGGAGTCAGAGATGGCAATTGGTGTAAACTCGATTGAATCATAGATGGTGTCGATGTATTCTCTAAACTTTTCAACACCATCATACACTCCGCGCAAGTTCGTTATGAACTCATGTTTTGTCATTCTCTTTGGTGCCTTGCCCTTGGATACATGTGACTTATGAAGATCTGTGTTGAGCATGATAACAGCAAAGGAGACAAGAAACACTGTATCTTGGTCCTGGAATGGGCACTTTTGAAGGTCTCCAGCATTATCTTCCCAATAACATTGTGAGAATGTAGATATAATTCTGTCAATCTTCTGAGCCTCGCCTGGAAGACGAAAGCCACAGTTCGTCAGAAAATGCCTCAAACTGATAAGAATGCCGACAAGTAGGAAACAAGTTAGTGTGTGCGAGAGAAACAACACCCTGACAATAGAAAACTAGTGAGATCAAACAGCCCCACTTACGCTTGCTCGATGTTCATGCCAACAAAAGAGGTGGCCCGCGCAAAGTAGAAACGAATCAGATTCCAGAAGTCGACATCTGCACCATCGATGCCACCTTCACCAAGGTACTCTCCGAGCAAGCCAGGATCGATTGACGACTGGTGAATTCTGAGGAAGGCAGAAATGTGCCTTGGAGATGGGCTAAGGAGACTGCACGCAATCAAGTAGTCGATACCTTTCTTGAGACCCTTTGCGGCGATCAACTCAAATGCTATATCTAACGACTCCTGCTTGTTCTGCGTATGAGTGTTTTTCGTTGAGTCTTCACTCGTGGATTGCTTGATACTGAAAGATGCGGGCGTCTCAATCTCGTAACTTGATGAGATTATGACCGGTTGCAGTGGAGCCTTGCGCTTCTCAATGGATATCTTCCAATAATCTACAATGTTTTCATCGCCATAGCTTGGGACTGGTGACATCTGTGGAGACAATCCAAGTCCAAGCCCAAGCGAAGTATCCTTGCCACTGATAGAGTTGGCATCGGCATCGGAGTCCTCCAGGTTCCCATTGTCTTGCTTATGAGATTCAACTGCACTGTCCATCAATGACTTCGCGATGGCGGTGATTGCATCAAACGATTTCTCGCGTAAAGACTGGGCTGCTTCACGAGTGTTGTTTAGCTTGGACTTTTCGTTCTCCCGCGGAAAGATGGATTGCCTCCGTGGCGATGAATTCCCTCCATTAATACTAGAATGTCGACCATGTTCGCATATGATTGAACCACATTGTTCAGCCAGTGTACTCAGAGCCTCACATATTTTGTTCATGAGTCTGCAGTACGATGCAGGCAGCATATCGACTTGATTGTCGTAAGTGGCAAACAGCTCGAGGACATTTCTGGGATTCGATGAGAACCAAATCTTCACCTCTTCAAGCACATCCAACTGCTGGTGGAGAAGAACTGGCATATCTCTAGATGAAGATTGATTTTCGCCTTCACTGGTGGATCCAATTTTTGCGGTCTCAGCTCCTTGAGGTCCAAGACAGAGTACCTTCAAGACAAAATGTTCAATAAGAACAGCCAAATCAATCTTCATTTGGTGACGGTAATAGGGATTGCACCATAGCTGTGAGATGATTCGGAGTATGCGTCGATAAACTCTACAATCTTCAATAGCAGCAGATGTGTTGGATAGCAGGGTCGGGACGACGAGTCGGCGAACAACATATATCATGCTGGCAATGGATCCGATTTCATTGCAGTGTTGTGTTGCTTCCCTGCCACAGATGATATTCTCAGCCGACACAGCCGCGTGCCACATCTTGATGAAGTGCAAAAGCAGCTCAAAGCTGAGGAGCTTACTTGCCACATCACGAGGCACAGGCTCCGCATCAATTGCGCGAATTTTTCCAGAGCATATTTTTACGATGCTGGACAGGATGGCAAATGAAATGATATTGGAGTGGACGACAGCCTGGTTTGTCGATGCGTCTTGGAATATCCCTTGGCCAATGGAATGGATCATGTCATGCCAAAAGAGCTCCGATCCACCTGAACGATGAATTTGGTAGATCGCCAGTTGTGTGAAGTTTGCAACATCAACCACTCCACCTCCATTTTCCATGACACTTGAGGAGGTCTCACGAGCGCACGAATCTTCATTAGATGGCTCCAGGGATTGGCATTGAGAGTTTTCTAACCCTGTCCCTATTCGTGACAGCATGATTGATATGAATTCTTTCAATGCGATCGCTGCCGCCTGAGGTGCACCACCGTCTATCTTCTGCTCTAAACTGTCTGAGAGCAAGAAATCATCCAGTATGCTCGTCTTGCTATCGTGAAATTCTTTGTTGAAAGGCCAACCGACAGGGACACTAGCACCGAAGTAGAAGACGAACAAGTAGAATCGAAGGATGAATCCAATTGTACGATCGTGGAGCTTGCCTCCGGCATAGCGCACGGCATCAGAAACAAATTCCACACACGATGGGAAGTACGTTTCTCGCCCGGAAGATGTTGCCACATCACAAACAACCTGAATGGCCAGATCAAGGATTGTCAATCGCACGCTTGACTGAGCAACTGTTTCAACATTGCCATCATCATCTGCTACATCTTGCGCGAAGAATTTGGTCTCGTTCAACATTGATATCAAACCTTCAACAGCCATCAGTGCAGAGCCTCCTTGCGACGTGTAGCAGGAAGTGAGAATTGGCGTGATGGCGGATATCCTCGACTGTAGCACGGATTCCGACTCTGATGCACCCTCGGTTTGGAATACAGGTCGGGCACATTCGATTGAAGGGATGAAAGTCATTGCATCCAGACTCGTTTGCAACGTATCATCGCTGTGACTGAAAAGACTGCCCCAGCCGGGAGACGTACTCTTCGTTAGAGTAGGCGATTGCTGGGAGGTATTAGCAGTGGAGTAAGATGCCAAACTGCTCTGGCTTGGAGACCGAGAGTAGTAATCTGAGGCATCGAAAGACCCCGATGCTGATGGTCGCAACCCCGTGCTCTCGCTAGAATCATCCCTCTGACTTGGAGACTCAGAAATTGGAGACGGTGGCCTCCTTCGATTGGCATTGGTTTGACTCGAAGACGAGTGCGTAGAAGCCGAGCTGACCCATGCTGGAACAGCAGTCTCACTCTCGTTCCGTGACGACTGTATCAAATTCAGACGACTTTGGGCCGAAGACGAGGACATCAGAGTATGGGTTGACCTGTCCATGATGTGAAAGCTACCAACATCGGCAGGCACAACCGTGCCTCCAGTGCAATAGTAAGCTTTCAATTCTTTCCTGCCCGCTTCTGGTCTAGAATGTAAGACTGACAAAACAAGCGGCAAAGGCCGTAGACACTCTAAATTCTCAAGCCTCTGCCGGTAAGCAAGAAACGATGGATGTTCTGATTTGGCCGCTACGTCCGCAACGAAGTTTCTCGGCGTGCGCTCCAGGACAGCTGTCGCGTAGAGCAAAAGAGAGAAATGGTGTAAGGAACTTATTAACGAAAGAGACGATCATCGAGATAAATAGTAGGCACACTCACTGTATCCCTCTGGGATGAGATCTCCCTGGGATGGCTTCAGACACACAATTCCAGTGATGGGATTGCCTTCCCGAGACCGTCGGTAGCAAATGTAGACGCGCTCTCCCGAAGAAGAAAGATTGATGTTGGCAGCCGGAGATGCCGGCGACCCCAGTTGAGCGTCACCGTCGTTGTTGGAACTTCCCTCCTTCTTCTTTCCTCCTCCTCCCTCGCCACTTCCGGTGGGTTGATAATGTCTGACAACGCTGAAACCCGGCGGGACGAACTCGTTGCGATCCGGATATATGACGCAGAAGGCCGTAACGCAGGGACGCTGGGCCGCCCTGTCCCAATTCGGCTCCTTCTTCACGTTCAAGAACAGCCGGTGGCGTTTCCGTCCCGGCACCATGTTCTTGGCCGATTCCTCTCCAAGCTGGAATGCCCTGTAATAACCCCTGGGCGGGATGTCGGACCCGGACGTGACGATGACGTCCGTGATGGCCGCCGTGGCGACGGAACTCGGACATCCGTCCAACGATAGCAGCATGTTCCCTACCGATTCCACGCTCTCCTTCGTCGAGTACGCGTAACTTTGGGCCGCGGACACCGAGTTGGAAAACCTGGCTTTGATTTTGTTGGATACGGCGGCGGACGATCGCTTCATCTTGCTCGCGCTGGAGGGTGGGGCGTAGCCTGTAGTCGACGGAGACAGCGGCTTGGAAGATGATAAAATGCGCGCGTACTCAGAGCCGAACATCATTATCCTGCGTTGGCCGGTTCTTTCGGCACCATCAGTCGATGACGACCTCTGAACAGTCAACGGGGGCGCGGATGATCTGCCAGCAGCTCTGCCTGTTGCATCAAAAGACGACGTTTGTTGGACTGCCATTGGGGAAGCGGATCTGCTTGGTTCGGCAGACGTTCCTTGCTCTTCAACGACCACCTTCTTCTCTTCGTTGATGATTGAATCTTCAAAGCTAAAAGTGCCAGTCTCTGTATTCCAACTCGTGTCTGCGGGCAAAGTGTCCATCCCGTTGGAATCATTTGGTTCCTCGTCGACTTTGTTGTTTGCTTCTGATTCATCATCACAGGAATTGTTTGTTTCCAAGCAAGTAGTGTCATTCTGTCTGTTGTGCACACGTGGAGTAGCTTGATTGCCGGGTAAAATGTCACTCTGTTCTGCTGCCGATTCACCAGACTTCTGCTCATTATCGTTCGACAATGGCAGCGGAGGCACCTTGCCAGGGATCGATTGATGATTGTTGCGAGTGTTTCCTCCGTTATCCTCGTCTTTCTTCCCACCCGCTATTGATGCCTCCATCGTCCGTGAACACAAATCAGCCAACGCCTGAGTTCCCAACACATTGGCACCAATGCTATAGGACGTGCTGACGGACAGCCTGTCCGAATTGCTCCCATCCGCAGCAGAATCCTTCCTCTGCACCGAGTAGGAAGAGCCCGGCGGCCTCGGAGGGAACCTCGCGGACGGCTTCGGAGAGGCGAACGGCGACACGGGAGCGCCGGAGGAAACGGACGGCTCCGACGCCGTCGCGCTGGCGGCGTCGTTGAAGTCGCCGTCGCTGAGGCTGTGGTTGGACGACGACGACGTCCTCGCGGTGGCCGTCATTTTCTTCGGCACGCGGGGACTCCTCGTCCCGCCGCTTCCCTGGCGGGAGTACAGCCCGCCGTGGCTGCTCCCCGTGAGGCTCTGCAGTCTGTCGTGATTCTCGAAGTTGCACGAGGGGGCGTCGCATTCCGTGATTTGGTGGAATATCGACTTGACGAGGCGCCTCGCGTGGTCGAGACCGTGTTCGTCTGATGGCACGTCCTTTTGGGATGGCATTTTCTTTAGGTAGGCCAGCGTGAAATAATGGTCAACTGATGTGTGCGTCCTGGCTGCCGCTGGGTAGCAAGTTGGTAGTGCATGCAATGAATCAATTGCTTGTTCAGTTGTCGATCCAGGTTGCCTCTTTGATTTGTAGATCTCCGTCGCCGGTTCGGCAGTTCAATACCAGCGTGCCGCGGCCGCGGCCACCGTCGAACTCATCATTTTTTTATGCGGATCTCCGTCAACACTCGTGCCGTGGCCAGCGGCAGTCGTTCAATAGCTCTGCCGCGTGTCCCTCTCTCCCACTCTGTTTTCGTCTGCCTCACCGTCGTGATTCTTGTCGACGACGTGAAAAGCCGCCATTGCCTACAATACTCCCACTGCCGACCGACTGCCTCTGCCCCAGGCCTTGGCAGTGTTTTGGGGGGCATTGAGAGGATAAAAAGGCGTTGCCCCCTTATGATTTCTCTAGAGGACAAACACACACATCCAAACATTGCGGGGCCGCCCTCCAACTGAGAAACCTATTTGGCGATAAATAATGCGACAGTATTGGCGACAATGTTATCAATGAATCCGCAACCGCGTCATCGGCAGTCATCGGCATCGGCAAGCACCAAGCAAGGCTCATTCTCAAGTCGAGGCAACGCGAAGGCGGACAGCAGCAACCATGGTGTGGAACAGGATCCGCGACGCCGTATCCGGCCCTCCGACCCTCGAGGGACCGTCCCGCCTCCCGCCCTACTTCCCCGTCGAGCCCCGGGGATGCGAGAAGCACGCCCAGCGCCTCTTCGAGTGCCTCGCTGGCGACGCCACGGAGAAGGCCCGCGACATGGAGAAGGCGGGCTATGCCAAAAGCTACTATCCCGACGTCGAGGCGGAGAGGGCGGAGAGGATGAAGGGGGCGGAGAAGCAGGAAGGGGCAGCGGCGGCTACTACTGCCGGTTCTGCGGACGTGGACGCGTCCAAGTTGCCCAAGCCCGGGGACAATCCGCTGGACGAATGCCGGACGCTCATAGCGTACTACAAGCGATGCTGCGATCGGGAGCTGAAGAAGAAGAAGAATTGGATTTTGACGGAGCCGTACAGGGTTCAGGAGGAGTACAGATATAACAAGGGCGGGGGAGATGCCGGGCCGGCTGCCAAATAATAACTCGCACAAAATGATCCTGTTTGAGGGCATTGGCATTGGTCCGCTAGATGCTGGCATCTCATCTGGAGACGGGGTAACTTCGTCCCATATGCTGCCATAGGACAACAATGGAACTAAGGATCAATGAGAGCCAAGCATGAATCAGGAGTAAGAGACTGCATTGTTACATGTTACTGTAGCTTCTGGTCAGTATGTCTATACAACACATCTCTTCATTCAACAACCATTCTGTATTGTGTAGACCACACACATCATGTCACATGCATCCTGCCAACGTGATTGAGATTAACCTGAGATGTAAGCCCTTACATGGAGCGCCAATCTTCGGCATTCACCAGTGATCTCTTCCGACAAGGATCTACGCCGAAATGCATTCCTTGAGCCTGCCCGACCACGAGCACCCGCAGGCGCTGCCCTCGCACAGGTTCTTCTGGGTGTGAACGCCGCAGTCGCAGGGGCCGCCGGTGGGCTCCGTCGGCGGCGGGGTGGGTGGAGGCGTGGGCTCGGGCGTGGCCGGGGGCGGCGGGGGCGGCGAGCCCGTGTTGCACGTGCACTGAAACTCGGTGGGAGGGCTCGTGGGCTGCGGCGTGGGCGGGTTGGTGGGATTGGGAGTCTTGGGAGCGGGCTTGGCGAGCTTCCTGAGGTTGTTGGATCGCTTGCTATCGGAGAGGGTTCGCTCCTCTGCTGCCATCCTGCCGTGGGAACCCTTGAGGGCGGTGCCGGACCTCAGGCTCAGGCGGCGACGTGCCGAGCACGCGCACTCGGTCACGTCGGCGCAGACCCCAGACCCGTCCGAGCAGGTTCCCGCCTCCGTGGGAGGAGGAGTCGGAGGCGGCGTGGGCGGAGGAGTTCCGCCGGTGGAGCACCCAGCGGTCTGAGAAACCTCGGCGTAAACGGGGTCGCTCCAGGCGCCATCCACGCCATAGGCGCCATCCACGCTATCGTCGAATGCCACCCAGAAGAAGCTGCGGATTCGATAGATAGGCTATTTAGACGGCGTCCGTTAAAGGCGAGAGGGGAAAAGATCGAACGAGGAAATACACTCACGCCCCGCCGTTGCACGAAAATTCTCCGCCGTTGTAGCCCTTGACCTGCGACATCACGTCCGCGGCCTCGGCCCCGGTGGCAGGGTTGGCGCAGTTCGCGAGGCAAAAGCCGAAGACGACCTTGTCCGGCCTGTTCTGAAACATGTCATTCGAGAGTAGGGAGTAAACTTGGTAGGTATCCACGTCACCCAGGTCGCCCAGGGTACCGTCGAAGCCGTCCTCCACCGGCCTGGTGATGCCATTGTAAAACTGAGGCATGATGAAGTTGAGCTTGTCCCTCTGGGACTTCAAGATCTGGTAGTAGGGAGAGTCGAGTTGCCTGAAAACGAGCAGAGCGATTACAAGTTGAGAAAGAAAAGGTCAGAGCACCGGCCCGGAACGATTGGGGTATTTCATGTGCGCCGAAGCTCCACCACAAGCAACTCACATGTCCGAGTCCATCGGGGCATGGGTCAGCTCGACCCCGGCCCGAGGGCGTCCATCTTGTCGCGAAGCAGGACGTTCATCTGGGTCAAAAAGTTCTGCGCGGCCGCGTCGGAGTAAGCGGCGGTGACCTGGTTGCATCCAGAATGTCGCCCGCCAGCGGTGTCGTAGCAGTACTCATAATCAATGTCGATGCCGTCATAGCCTTCAGAAGAGACCATGCTCACGAGGGCCGTGGAAAGGGCCTCCTCTTTACCAAAGCAGTAGTCCCAGCAGTTGTTGTTGTCGCCGGACCACGAGCCGCCCATGCCGGCGCCTCCGAAGCTCAGTATGACCTGCGATTACAAAAGAAAGCAAAATGTCAGAGCACCGGCCCGAAACAAGTCTCGGGTATTTCATGTGCGCCGAAGCTCCTCCACAAACTGACCTTCTTTCCCATACCCTTCCAGTCGGCAATCTGGGTAGCCGTCTGGCCTACGCACAGCGGGATCGAAGACGGGATGTTGCACTGCGGATCGCAATAATTCGGCCCGGCCTCGTTGTACGCGTACGAGACGGCGAACGCGATAACGAGGTGGGTGTACCCGTCGAGCTGGGCCGCTGTCGGGCAGTTCTGCCAGTTCCCGACGTAGGCGATGACGCGGGAGTCCCCGCCGGCAACCGGAGGCGGGGGGTTCGTCGGAGGGGTCGGGTTGGGCGTCTTGGGAGCCGGCGTCGGGGGATCCGTCGGAGGGGGAGGAGGGGGCGGCGGGCTCGTGGGCGGGCTGGGGCCCGTGACGGCGGGACACGCCGTGATGCCCGAGTAGCAGCTCATGCCCCACGCCAGGCACTCGGCGTCGGTGCCGTCGAAGCAGGACTGGGTGCACTGCTCGGCAGTCGACCAGTCGTTGGGGTCGCCGCACCAGTTGTGGTTGTTCGTGGGCGGCGGCGGCGGTGGCGGCGTCGGGCCGGGCGGAGGCGCGGGCCCCTCGACGATGGGGCAGGTCGTCACGTCGGCGAAGCACTCCTCCCCGGGGGGACAGGTCACGGAGTCGAAGCACGAGACGCCGCATTTCTGCGCGTCGGCCCAGTTCCCGGTGGCGCCGCACCAGTTGAAATTACCGCACTGCCCATACGCCGGATCGCACAGGGTGTTGCAGTGCTCGTAGGTAGTCCCGCACCAGCCGGAAGTTGAGCAGCAGAGGTTGGGACCGCAGGACGCCCCGCCGTGGTTGGGGCCGCAGTTCGACTGGGCCGAGGAGGAGGCGACGGAGAGGAAGAGGAGGAAGGCCGGACGCTTCATGGTTGATGATGTGATGCTTTTAGCATAGCTTGGTTTTACTTGATGCTCATTGAGAGATTTGTGATCATTACACAGTTTCTGTATTGTGTTGTAGGTTGCAAAAAATTGGGAAGGCTTGCTCGCAGGCCTGGTCAGCGCTAGCGCCGGCCGCGCGCACTGTACAATACTTTGATGGCCTTCTCCACTCTGGGAATCACGAGATAGAGCAAGCGAAGCAAGTGACAAGTCCCGAGGCAGTTGACTTCGCACTGCGAGTGAGCGGCCGCTGGCCGCTGGGGCTGTTGAAGCAAGCCTCCTCGATTTCGGGTCCTGATTTTGTGAGGAAAAATCGTGAGAATCTCTGGGGGCAGTTTGTAAAACCCGAGCGGCACTCAGAGAGGCATAATGTTGATGCACAATGCACAGTCTCCCATTGTGGTTTATTATATCAATTATACAATTAGTATTGGAGAAAAGCATATATCACCTACATATGATATCCATAAGGAGGAATTGCAGTTGATGAGGCCCACCAGACGGGCCTCATTTTGTTAGTGGCT
>JALLOV010000101.1:0-14164 GCA_036939655.1 Thalassiosira allenii | reverse complement strand
GACCGCCCAAGCCAAACGGGAATGCAAAGGGGAGGACGTTTTCAACATCCAGTTCTTTCATGTTTGCATATTGACCACCAATCGCAAGCAAGGTCGGCGAAGATTGGGTTAGAATTGCTCTTGCAAACTTGGAGCTGTCTTCGAAAACAGAAGTTTCCTTGGACGGTTCCTGGGCCGAGGAGAAGTAGTATGTACCCCCTTTGAACGTGTTCTCAATATCAGGTCGAATCGGGTGGTCGGTGTTCGATTCGATCACGTCGTCCTCGATGAACTCCGGTATAGGGAAGTGTTCGGGAAGTTCCATGTCTTTATATCCCGGGTGGTCGGACTCAGTGATGAAGTAATTGAGTATGTCGAGGTATTCATCTGTGTCGAGTTCTGCTCTCCTCCTGATGATGCTGCGTTGGGCTGGCGTGGTACGGCCACAAAGCATGATGTACATGTTGTGCTGCGCACCCATGTCGCGCATATTCTGCATAACTCCACCAATTTTTGGTTGGTCTTGCTCGAAATATGCCATTGTTCCAGTGATCGATTTATGCGCTCCACCGGTGTAGGCGAAGATGTGACCGTAAGGTCGAACCACCGCCAACAATGCTCTCATTTCATCAGACAACTTGTCTAAATCAACCTCCCTGTCCGACCAATCACCATCCTTGGTAGGTTTCAGACGTCGAATGTATCGCGGAAATTCACCAATGGCAAACCCATTTGCTATGGAATACTTGGGGGGTCCCCTGAATTTCTTTTCAGGTCTCAGCGATTGTCGACAACTCAGGCACGTAACCCAGCCCTCTCTGCACCTCCTCGCCCTCGGCGACAATAACATATCTCGAAAATGTGCCACGTGATATTGCTTGACGAGTTCGGAGGGCAGTTTCACGCCATGGTATTGTTCGTACTCAAACACACTGAGACGTTTCTTGTGGAGAATGATATCCTTCCGTTTCATACCACGTATGGGTTCATTTGCTGGTATGAAGCAATCACAACATATACACACATGCGCGCGGTGGCGTTCTGGATCATCCTTGTCCTTGGTCCTATGTTGTTTCTTCATGGCTTGGGACACTGCAAATTTAATGAAGGGCATGAAGTCGTCTGGGTGTGATTTCTCAGCTTCCAGTTCTTTGTTGATCGTGGATCCATTGCGTTCGCCAAGCCTTCGCATCTTAGCAGTCTCCCTCATCCTGTCTTTCTTTTCCCGGTCGTAGTTGTCATACTCAGCTCTTTTTCGCTTATTTTCGGAGAGCCTAGCGCTTTTCCGTTGCTGTGGTGTTTGTTCGAGTCTATTGTTGTACCTTCTTTTCCTCTCTCGTTCACTTTTAGCGTCGAGAAGCTGTCGTTTCTCGGTGTTGGAACGGGTGGCATCCAACCTCCGCTTCGAATTCATTGCGTTCTGGTTACGTCTTCTTCTCTCGTGTACGGCTTTTTTAGCAGATGAAACCCTGGCGCTTTTCCGTGGCTTAGGTTGCGCTGCTCTGTATTCTGCCATACGCATTGCGTGCAGTTTCTTACGTTCTTTTATTTCCGCCGGGGTCATGAAGCTATTATTCACGTGTCGGCTCTTTCGTTTTCGTAATTTGGCTGCCTCCCTTTTCCGATTTAAGCCGGCCTCGGAAGAAATTTCATCAATCGAAATACCTGTCATTGTAAGTCAAAAAAAATACAAATCGCAACAAAAAATGAGATGAGCCCCGGAAAATTTTTACGATTTGTAAAAAAAAATCGCGATTGCCTTACGAGTCCAATTATCATTACCTGTAGTAATATCAGAGTTTTGAAACAGTTAAACAATGTTAGTTCTGTTAGTTGATATTGATTCTCTTTTCACTCAACAGAACCAATCTGAAGCTCAATTCCATGCAACAAAAAACACGTTTCTATCCCCGGGAACCATTTCAGGCCCAGCTCGAACGAAATACCCAATGTTTAATAATAATCCTCCCTGACGATGCTGGTCCAAACGGGAACTTTGTCCATCTTCCAGTTGAACTTGAAACAGGCCTTCCTCGTGTCCTGGGAGACATCACCCCACCCCTTCGCACCAAGTTTTTCCATGAGAAATTCCTTGATATCGATATCGGTGAGATACTTGTCGAGTTCGACGCCAGCAGTGAGCTGGAAGGTCGTTGGGAAGTACGCGATGAGTTGCCTTTTCATGCGCTTCTCGATCTCGACCGTGTCGGACCTGTTCTTGGTCAGGCCACGATAGAGTCCCGCCGGTTGGCCGTCGTCGCCGATCTTGCTCGTATCTTGAATGAAGTCAAGCGCATACTTGCCGCCATTGTCGACGGAATAGTCGTGCATGATTTTGTGGATGAACGTCAGGATGGAACGGGCGCGCTTCACCAGGAATTTCTCTTCGGATGTGCGCATCGTAATGATGAAGCCAATGACATTCTTGACGTATCTCCCCTTCTCGCGCAAGAGTCTGTTGTCACCGTGAGGTTTGGACCGAATGTCGTAGGATTTGAGACTAGCCATCCAGTCGGGGAGTCCCTTTCCATCGCCATGCATCCCTTTGTAGGCAAAAGAAACCGCTGCAAGAACCAACTCAGCATTCAACCACCAGGGCTTGTTTCCGGGCTTCACGCAAATCAAGGCGTAGGACTTGTCCTGAGTTCTGTGACGGATGGGAACACTCACGGTGCATGAATTGTCACCCGATCCACTCAAAACGGCAGCCTGGCGTAGGCCTTCGCTGGAGAACGAAAATGACTTCTTTACGACCACACCTTCCTCTGTGTTTTCGTCGACGGTTTCTGCGACATCTACTCCCCGCGCTCCATTATTTTCGTCGTCGAATTCGTCTTCGTCCAGTTCTTCTTCATCTTCGTCATCTACGATCTCACCTGAAGCAGTGGAAACAGTGACGAATTCGACAGTCAGTTCAAGGTATCATATGTGTCATTAGTAATACAGATACACCGATATCTAACACAAACAACATCCGTTTCCAGTATTCAAATCGATCAATGTTCCAGCGTCACACATAAAGATAGGAAATATCAAGTCTCAGCCTTCAATCACCCATCCCTCTACCAAAAGGAAACACAAAGGGAAGGGTGTCCCTTGCAGCAAGCAAACGGAATATCTTTCCATCACCTCCAGGCGCCGTCATGACTGTTATAATTTCGTTTTCTGTCACAGTCAGGTCTTCCATTCCTGTGCATATCTCCCCGATTGTAAAGCCATTCGCGATGCTATGTTTTGGAGGTGCTTTTTCGCCTATCCATCCGACATACAAATCGTCAAAAAGATCTCGCTATGGCCATAACGAGCGAAGGGATAATTCTTACCTTTCTTTCCACCGACAGCACGACCATCATCAATGTCTTCTGCATCTTCCTCTTCGTCGTCGCTCTGGGGGGCGGGAGGATTGAAATAACGAGCATACTTCCCGTCCGATTGCCCCTTTTTGAACGCCTGTTGTTTCGCAGATGCGGTATCACTCTGGAGGAGGTCTCCATCATCGTCATAATCACATTCATCAACTGCGTCTTCGTCCTCCTCTTCGGGATCGTAATCTTCCTCCTCAGCTACTGCTTCTTCGTCGGGTACAATAAAATCTTTCATTTCTTCATCGATACCCTCGTCGTCTTCATCGTCCTCGTCGTCTTCCTCGTCCTCGTCTTCCTCCAAATCTTCATCGAGAAGGACATCTCCGTCATCCTCGTATTCGTAAGCAAGAGCACCCCCATCATCTTCAATAGGTTCTGTATCACCCTCGGTAGAAACATCATTGCTTTCGTCGTCTTTAGTACTCTTCGATTGACCGTCTTCGCTGTCGGAAGACCTGACAAAAATCAAAAAAAGTTACAATTTGTGAGAAAAAAAATTGAGAATTTTTACAATTTGTGGATTTTTTTTTGCAAAATGTGAAAAAAAAATTTGTGGTGGTCGGTTTCAAAACCCGTCCGAAGTGATTTTTTTCTAAGTCTGAAACGGGTACTTACAGAGTGCAATTTCCGAAGAGGATTTTCATCAACATGGACTCCGCTGGCTTCCTTGTTAGGAAGTGCTTGTCTTGATCAATCAGCCTCCAATCAACCCCGCGTTCGATGCAGATGGGAACCAGCGCCCCAACCATCTGTTTCGGAGAGAAAGCACCGAGGAGGAGCTTGACGCGCTTCTTGTGGGGCATTTCGAGTAGTTCGCGGTGAGTGGCGTCAAGATGATAGTCTGCGGCATCTAAAACAGAGAGGTGGTCCGTCCACTTGATATTGGCGCAGGAGAACTTGGCATCGTTCTTCTTGTTGTCTTCCTTGCTCTCGATTGGTTCTTCTGGCTTGGCCTGTTGAGATTTCTTCTTTGTGGATTCGACGCCGCTCTTCTTGGTCGTCGAGGCAGCTTCCTTGAATTCCACAGACAGAGCGCGTGCAGCCGACTTCCGGGGTGATTTTGAGCGCGACTTCTTGAGTGGAGACGGAGTAGTAAGCCCAAAACCCGCCAGGTCGTCTCGAATCGAGCCAGTGCTGGATGCTTTCGTCGACGTACTGGAAATGGTACTCGGTGTGGTCGGTTCCCTCTTCTTCCCAGCCGTCCCGCCCTTTGTCGGAGTCTTGGCCTGGGTTAGCTTCTTCTTCTTCTTGGTGGCCTCCGCCATGAGTATTTCGGGTGGAGTCTTGAGCTGAGAGCGCTTGATTGCAGGTGGGGCTTTCAGTAATGGCGACTTCTTGCGTCCGGTCGTGGCCGCCTTCTTCTTCGGTCCAGCGCTCGCTTTTGAACCCTTGATGGATCGGCGAGACGCGGCGTCCTTCGACTTCACGGAAGCGGCGTTCGACTTCCTCCTCCCGGCGGCATGACCGGCGGCCTTCGACTTGGTGATCTGTTTGGATGAGTTCTTCATGATGGTTGGGTTGGAGAATTATGGTACCATGCGAGCAGTATGTTTATGTTTGGATCGGCTCTGCAAAATGTGAGTTTTTCGGGTGTTTCTGGAGGGTGGAGATGAAAGGAGTTTCATTCTGTGTATGGGGACAGCTGTTCGGGATGAATGTATTGATTCCTATGTAATAGGAGAAAAGATTTTTTCGATTGAATCCTTTGAAGTGGTTCAACTTCAAATAAAATCCAATGACCATGCTAGTTCCAAATATAGAGAGGCCGTATGTAAAATATAGTATCAATTCCAACGTTGAAAAGACCTGAAATCGGAGTGGGAAAAGATCCAAAATCTTTATAAGATTCATGATTACTAAATCATACGTAGATTTGTGTATGTAGAGAATTGGTATTGATTCCTATTCAGAAGTATCTTGATACACTCAAATTCGACACGTCGGTCGGACAGAAAGAAGGCTTCCATGCTGCGTTCGATTTAGAGAAGGTATTAATTCCTATTCAGGATTATCTTGTTGTATCCAAATTAGCCACGTCATTCGGACAGAAAGAAGGCGTTCTATGTGAGCAGATTTTGTTTTGTCTTTTTGTGTCACAAAAAGGTGCTCACGTGGTCTGGAAAATGAGGTGGTTCGCCGTCCAGCTGTTCTATTCGGGATTGGCTGGTTATTGATTCCTCTGTAGACTGAGAATTTCAATCTAGATTGAGTGCATTTGAATCTTTGAACTTCAATCGGAAGCAGACGGTTTGAGAGCATTAGTAGTGATTCCATTGTACATGTGCTGATGTGGTCTGGAATTTGGATATGCGAATGACAGATGTTCGGCGCGACGTTTCGTTCTGTCTCTGGTATTGAGCTGTCCTGTGACGGGTGCTGGGACGGTTGGAAATGAGAAAGAATCTCATTCTCTGGGGTTACTTGAAGTTTGTTGAAGGTTAATCTAATTGTGTAGTTTTGTGGCGTAGGAATTAGTACGTAATTTAGGGTATCCATGCGAACCGTGGATTTCCCTCCTCAGGCGAAGAAACAATCTGGCATGAAATCTTTCCTGCCGTTGAAAGACACACAAAGCATGCCCTCTACAAACCCTTGAAGCTGAGTTGGATCGCATCAAAAAGATTCATGCACAAATGCATGGAGAAGCTAGCTAAAAGCAAGTAAAAACAACACGCCCTGCTAAATGGCACACTGCATTCACTGCAACTGCAGCACAAACAATCAATGCCAACAACTCAATTGCTCTGTCACCTCCACCAACGAAACAACGCCGTCCGCCGCTCCGATATTATCTCAATCAACGTCGTCCGCGTCCGTCGTCGACCTAAATTGCCGTCCGAATCGCCTCGTCGGGTTCCATCCCCTCGACGTCGTCTTTGTCGCCTTCTATATCGCCGTCTCGAGACCAGACCATCCAAGCGTTGGATCCCTTCCCATCCGCGTCTCAACAAGAACGAACATCGCAGGTCGTCGTCGAGCATTGTAACCTAGCCTTGTCGTCGTCTGAGTTTATTTGCTTTGCATCGAAGCAACCGCGGCCGCCGAGCACCAGATCTCGTCGAGTGCATCAAGCAAACTACAGGCGCAATATCGTTCGTCTAATTGCTGGCGACCTCCATCTCCTGGTCTCTCCTGGCGTCGGACGCATTCTGCGACGAGAATCGTGCCGGAAGGGTATCACCGCAGTATACCGAGATACCAACATCTCCAGTGTATATTCACCACCTACGTCGACGAAAGAAAACGCACATCGAATCGTCTGCGAGGGCCTGACGTCTAGCAACTTCTGGTCTCCCTGACAAGCAGACGCGTTCTCAAACGAATAAGCCGTGCCTGCATCGATCCACTGAACTCCATCGATCCATCACTACCAACGCCGGCACAAGCAACGTTCATCGTTGACGAGCGACGGTCGTCTAGCTACATTATCGCCTACCTCGCAACCAATCAGTTTTATCCAGTGTATTGAAACCACCAACCTCGTACGATCTTCCAGCGGAGGTGATCATCTTCGCTGATTTCACTCTCGTGGAGACGTCATCTGGTATCTGCGAGCTACTGTTCGGTTGTAATTGAGATAGAGTGAGTACAGGAATGATCATTTTCGATATTCAGACGTGTAACACCTGACATTTATCTAATTTCGTCGCCCCTCTACCCTGAAATAGGTGTGAAAATACCAACCCTGGAACATTTCATCCGCGATAACTACTGATAAAGGCCTCGTCTATTGCTCTCGTGCAACTCGACGCGCTAGTGGTCTGTATATACAGTCTTTGAGTTCTAGTACCTCTCGATTACCCTGCATTTACTCCACGTCTGCTGTAGGTGAGGTCGTCAGTCGTTGTGATGAAAACGATCAATTCAAAACGAGCGTTTCAAAGACAAATGCTCACTTGTGTTCATTCTTTTGTTTTTCTCTACTTCTGTAATAGGAGTCTCGCTTTCAAATAGCTACACTACCACCAAGGATGGCTGGTCCAGGAAAGCAGAAGCGACATGGGGCCGCCAAGGGGAAGAGCAGGAAGGCGAAACGAAAGGACCCACCCCCATTGTCTGACCTAGATAAAGCTCGAACGACTCGAGAGAGAGGAACTCAAACAAAGTTTGTAAGCTTCCACCCAAGTATAGGGGTGCTTTATCTCCCTTGGCGTGAGAATGAAGACGGCAATCTCGTGATGTTCATCTACCCAAACAACCACAACACCGTGAACCCCAAGAAAGTCATCGAAATAATGAACAACCTCGCGGATAATCCAATGCAGATCCTGAACAGTCAGCCCAGAGAGTGGGGGTCTGATATGTGGTTCAACTGGTATCATCATGATCTGGTAAGAATCGTTTTCTGACTCCTGTTTGTTTTTTTTACAATTTGTGAAAAAAATATATTTACCACGTTTCTCACACCCTGTGATTTGCTCGATTGGTTATCACCCCCAGGGTCAAAACATTGAGGACCTACCCAAGGAGGAAAAGATTCAGTTGAGGGCAGTTGCCAAAACCTACTCTGGCGATTGCCCCTGGGTTGCGGTCGCCCGCCCCCATGATGAAATGAAATCTGACTGGTTCAACGATGTTCTCAATGACGGTGGTCTGCAGCACATGAAGATCAACGCTTGGACGGAGGAGGGGATTGCTCATGTGGTTAGTGATAATGGCTGGGAAGATGTCTGGGGTGAATTCGAGAAAAAACACACAGCCAAAACACTGATCAGTGAAAAGTACACTGATCTCCTCCGATGCTCAGCGAGGAACAACAACAAATGGAAAATTAGGGGAAGTCCAAAAGAAGGATTGCATCGTACCTGGTCAGCCGCGTGCATTGCAACAAAGAGTCCCCCAAATGCTTTCACTGCCACTCTGAATCCAGGACAGCTAAAAGTGGTGGATTTCTTGAACGGTGGATTGAAACCACGCTGCATTGTGGACGACAGAATCATATCCGAAGCGGCTGAAGCTGCCATTACCGGGGAGAATCCCATGCTCGTTGATTCTCTGGTCAAGATGAGTTGGTTTGCCAACTACAACGTCCCCGCCGATGAAATGTTCGAAGCTGATCGCATTGAGAGTGGTGGAGTTGCAGAGGCCAAGCTGAATGTCGCCCATCCCAATGCTGGTGATTATATCGGCACTCGGCTTGCTGAAATAATGAAGGACATCCCAGCTGCTTCATTCCCGATGACACCCAACTTCGAAAACTCGCCAGCGTTCTACCACCACGTAAGAGTGTCAGACAAGGAAGCAACTGAAACAGCTGGCGCTGGTCAAACGTACGAACAGTCCGAACTGTTCGAATTTGAAGCGATTGATGCATACATCAGGGATCCCATCACCAAATCCAACTATCAGCCAGCGCGTGAAGCCCTCTCCTGCCCTGCAGTTGGTCTCGGAAGCGACAAGGTTATGGTAGCACCCCATCCCGTTTCCTACAGATCGATGGTCCGAGAAGAAGCCTTCGACGAAAAAGAGGAGGGGACGAAATCTTTCTCCATGACCTGCGAATCAGCCAATGCCATCCTGGTCGTTCCAGTCATTGTGGCCCATTTGCTGGCGTCGATCAATAACGAAAGCCCCCGCCAAGCCATAAAAGGAAGCAAGTATCTGCAAATCGTCCTATACGTGCTCAACTTTCATCTGTGTACCAAGTCTGGGTATCCGACCAACAATACAGTTCATGGTTGTATGAAAGCTCATTATGGCCTTCCAACGACGTCGAAAGCGAATGTGGTACAACCAATGGATGGCCTGATCGGTGCCATCATGTATATTTTTCACACTTGGACTGCCACAGTGATGCATGCGTGTGACGTGGGCGACGGCCCTAATACAAAAAGTGTTGTTCTGTGTAGAAATGCTGACATGTTCGAAGGGGCCATGAAGAGTATGGAGGTTGGTAGGTTGAAATCGGATGCAAAAGGCGTTGTCATCGCTCTTGGTGAGATTTCTGAATTTTTTTTTTACAATCTGCGAAAAAAAATTAACACTCATTCTCTTACAGCACAAATCCAGGCAATCCTGAGTAGCCTGAGCAAGGAATACATCAACAAAGTCAAGACTGGTCCCTTCAAGCTCAAGGAACTGAGCAATCATGGTCTAGTTTGTATGACCTTCCTACACAAGTTGGTGTACCTGCTTCAATGCAATGAAGTGATGAAAGTAATCCAGATGCATGGACTCTTCCCTCAGCCCTCCGATTTATTGCAATCGATGAGCCCGGACTTGTACTCCATCTACGAACTCAAGATTCAAGAACGTCAGAGTGCAGAACTCAAAAAAGAAGTCACGACAATCTTCGAGGCCATGGGTCGAAACAAGTACATCAAGATTCAGAATCACATCACACGCTCTATCTGCAAAACAACCAACACACATGATGTCGAAACTTCACTTCTTCCGTACTACTTGGTTATGATGGCCTGTCACGTTGCCGAGCAGCACCTACATTACCAAAATACCGCTAACGGGATACCCATGTTCGTCAAGGGTTCCATCATCGGGCCGACCAACTCAGCCACCGACCAGAACCACACTCTCAATAATCTCATTCTACGGACAGAACACAAGGAGGACGACGATTGGGATGAATACAAGGTCAAGAGACTGGCTGATCTTCAGACCATAGACCAAGATTGCAATGGTTCTATCCTCAGTCTCCGCATCGCGGCTAAGGGATGCTTCAGGCCCATCAATGATACCCTAACGAACACCGAAGATCATAACCAGCACGTCACCCTCTTGACTCCGTTCACTCTACCGCTCGATCATGCTGATTACGATGTACTCCTCGAGATGAACCGCGACCTGAAGGAAGAGCGCAAAAAGGGAAAGAAGAAGAAGGGCAAAAAGGGAGGCGAAGATGATGAAGATGAATTGGAAGAGGTTGAAGACGCTGCGTCCCCGTCCGCTGCCACTCCAGGTGCCGCCGGGACTGGTGGTTCGGATGCAGGGACTGGTGGTTCAGAGGCGGTTTCTGCCAGCGATGGGTCCGGAAATCGCCGAACAAACCGTGTGAGGAAGACACCCACTCGATACACGGGTATGTTGTACCGTAAATCGTTGGACGACGGGGGTACCTCCGAAGATGACGAAAACGATGGAGGGTTCTCAGACACATCTCCGCCAAAGCGCAAGAAACTCCGATTCAACGACAGTGGTGTGTCATCGCCGTCAAGGTCATTGGTGGTGGCGCAAGCCAATGCCTTTGCCACATTCATGAACGAGCTCCAACGAGATCCCGCCTACGCGGCCCTCACGCAGCCCGTAGTCAAATATTTTCAATCTACGTTTGGCAGTTTGACGCCTAGGAAGAAGGCCGTCAGAACAGTCACCTCATTCGCTGACATGGCACAAGCAGCAATCGATCTCACCAAAGAAGAAGACGAGATCGTAGAAGACCACGAACAGGGGGTAGCCGTGAAGATGTGCACCCGTGACGAAATCATCCAAAGATTCAAGCAAATCAACTTCCAACACAGGAACCCAACCAACTTATCTTCCCAGCCCGGCATTGACACCATCAATGCGACACTTGGCATCAAGGCGGCAGGTATGGTCGATGCTCATCACATCAGGTACAAGGACGAGTTCGTGTTCGTTATCATGTCCAAAGAATTGTGTCACTCTGTGTGGTCCAAGTGGATTCAGTCGGATGGCAAGCCTTTGAGTTCTCCAGCATCGATCATTTTTGAAACTTTGCTCGATTATTCCTCCAGGGGGTGGAAGATTTCCCTGTTTGTCAATACCGAAGAGCCGAAAAGTGATCTCGTGGTATTGGTCACGGACGAGACCTACGACCATCTCACAAAGAACAAGCTCGCCAAAGTATACAAGCCGGACGGCGGAAATAGCGGCAGCGAAGAGGGTTCGGATGATGCCGATTCAAGCAACAACGACGAAGACAACTCCGTTGACAGAGAGAAGGAAGTCGAAATAGCGGCAGCGAGGAGGGATCAGATGTTGATGAAAGACGGCGAAGAAGGTGAGAGTAATGACGACGGTGATGAGACGATGGAAGAAACAACCGGGGGAGGCAAAGAAAGCGGTAATGCAAGAGTGGCAGTCGAGGCCATGGATGTTGAGATTAATGATGGCAATGCAACAAATTCGGGTGATGCGAACGAGGGGGCACATACTGGTGACGCGACGGGTGATGCATCCCAAGCAACACAGGCGGTGGCATCTACCAGTCAAAAACAACCAGAATCTAGGGACAAAGAGGCGACCAATGAAGACACATCCGAGGATCCGCCACAAAACCAAGAGAGCGGTACCGTCCAGCAACAACATCCAGGAGACGATATGCAAGATGAACTGGGACTAATTGATAGGGTAACATCTCCGAACGCAGACAAGATAGAAGACGCCAACACTCCAACGGAAGCCACCGACGGCGACAACGAAGGCAACGCAGATGGTCGCCAGGACCAAAGTCGCGCCGGCGATCCAAAGGAATCAGTCGAAGTGGAGGTCGACGATGGTATCCTCGAACTGACAGAGCAAGAAAAAAAGAGGCGCGCTACGAGATCAAAATCACCCCAAAAAGCTGAAGCCAAAAAGCAAAAGGCATCACCGTCTCGCCAATCGAAAAGGCAGCGCAACAAGCGAAATCTTGATGTTTGATGGGAATCGAAATAATACATCGTGAGAATGTCGATTACTTTAAGTTAGCTTTTTATGCTATTACTATCTAACACTTTTTCTAACGTAACTTTATCTCCCAAACCTAGGATTGATTTTCTAATTCCTTTTTTTTCACATATCGTGATTTTTTTCGCGAATGAAAATTGAGGCACTTGGCCGATTCTGTGAAAATCCGATCCAATAATTTTTTTTCACAAAATGTAATTTTTTCCAATTTTTTCATTCCGTACAGGTAAGGAGCATGAACGACCCCTGACATGGGATTCGTGGTTTGGGAGTAATGTTGAATTATCAGGGTTGGTCATGGATTTTATATCAAGCCCGAAAGATCTTTACAACGTTGCGATGATCAATAAAGTTACCATGCAAGCCCTGACATCTACGATGGTCGTTCGGTGTGCCATGTTTGGAGGAACTCGTCAGTACAAATGCATCCAAATGTTACAGAAATTGATGGTGAAGCATGCTATATACCCACCCTCTCCCCTGCGGTTGATTCGACTAGTGAATGGGAAACGGTGTGAATTCTGCAATAATGAATGTCCTCAGAGGCTACACGACCTACATCGATATTTCGACACTTCAAGAGCGATTCGGTGTGGTCCCTTCTTCATAGCGGAAAACCCAAAGCCAAGACAGATTCGAGGATCATTAGGACTCTTTGCCTGTTATCCATGCATGACACAGGTTCGACATCAATCAATTTCTGGTCTCTGGTCGTATCCATGCCTTACAAGGCGATGGCATAAAACGTTCATCACCTCGTCGGCTGAACACCGAGTGCACACGAAACAGACTTGGTTAGTGAACAGAGAACTCATGCACAGAATTTTCAGCCACCCACGAGTACTTGCATACCCGTACCAAGTCAGAAGGTTTGACACCCTGGGGTTAAGAAATGATGCAATCAATTCTTTGCAAGGCGATCGAGCAGACGATATCTTCCCTCGGGATAGAACGGAAATAATGCAATCCTGTTCCCTCCGGGACGCGAGCGGGGATCTCATTGGTTCGTTGATCAACCACGACAATCTCAGACACCTGCAGCAATATCTCAAGAAGAATGGCAGGAGAACGGTTGACTACTTCATTGATCATTTTGTGTCAGAAGCACCTGCGATAGAAAGTTACGAAGAGTTCCTCACTGCGTATCGCGTCAACCTTTGGCGCGCATCGAGAGTCAACGCAAACCGGATCAAGCATCGGAAAGAAAAGAAAGACCTAGCAATGTTGAACAAAATCGAACGTTGCATTGCAGCAATCTCAAAAATTGTCCAACAAATCGATCTCGATATGATTCAACACAACCTTGGTACATGGTGTCGGCTGAGACCGTCAATGCGAGACGTTATCGCAGTCAGACGTCTGTTGTTATGTTACAAAGAAGAGCACCACCACGCCATGCACCATCGCATCACCTACATCACTGACGATAGAGAGCTGAACAGAAACATGCACAAATGGCTGAACAAAACTTTGCGAAACCCTGGGGCTATATTAAATGATGACCAACTCACAAAAACAACAGCGGTACTGTTGGTCCAAACAATTGGACTGAACTACGGGCTGCCTAGGCAATTGAATTTTAATGAGGGTTCAGCCTTCTTTAGGTTGAACCGACGACGAATTCACAGAACATGGAGAGACCGTTCGAGATATCGGAGATTTATTTGAATTATGTAAGACGCGATATGTGATGATATACAATGTACAATCGACAGATCTGACGACACATGTTCTTCCATGAATATCAGACAAAACAACATCGAAACATCGCGGAAACTCACAAAATGTAAACATTTCATAAATTGTTCCTTTCGCAGGTCCGTGGCCCTTGTCATCCGTACAAGCGCTGAACAGTGACGAGATACGTATGTTTGATGCAACTCTTAATGATCCAATGCGGAGAACTTTCTACGATATCGCAACGATCAGCGCTACCAGACTACTAACTCCCGATACAAGCTACAGCGTCGACAAACAAATCATCAGACTCGTCAAATCGTACCCCATCACCCCGTCACTAATCTACGACAACCTGAAACACGGACCCACCAATCATATCAAGTTCTCCCTGTTTGCTGGATATTCTTTCTACACGAATATTGGTCTGAGAGTGCAAGCCGAACACATGAGGTGCCATTGGCGACACAGCGAGAGACAGAGCAAACAATCGATAG